>JASTWR010000515.1:0-121298 GCA_030770355.1 Harpagoxenus sublaevis | reverse complement strand
TCTGTGCGAGGCAATAGTAATAGGGAAAATGGGAGCTCTTGAAGGTGCTGATGGATTGCTAGGTATTCCTTTATATGGGACTGATCGAAATACGACTTTTAGATGGTTAAATGTTAATCAGATACGACACAGAAAAGTGAAAGGCTATAAGGAAATTGAAGCTCTTGACGGAGATTCTACAGATATATTTTGTCCATCTATAATAGATGATCATTATCCACAGAGACCGGAAGAAATTGGAATCCATGTCTTTGTATGAATTTGCACAATGGTATAATATTTCGAAAATCAAACCAAAAGGTAAAAATATTGAACAGTATAAGATGAAGAATGGTTATTATCTGAAACGGCGACAGCGTGGGACATCTTATGATCACTATAGATACAATGTCAATACGCAGCCGGAAAATTATTTCTTTTCATTACTGCTCATGTTTAAACCGTGGCGGAAAATAGAAGATCTTAAAGATGGATGTGACACTTATGCAGAATCATTTCACAAGGGAAAGTTACATCTTGAGAAAGCATTGCAGTATCATGAAAAATTAGAGGAATTGCAAAAAGCATTTGAAACTGCGCAGGAATTAGTTCAACAACATTTAGATGAGTTGGAAAAACAGCATGAGTCTCAAGACGATCCTGATAATCTAATAGGTGTTCAAAATGTTGAGGCTGGTGAAGCGATGCAAGATTTTAAGGATCTTGGTGACAAATTAGATCAGGAAATCGATGTATCTGAAATGATTTCAAAGCTGAACGCAGATCAAAAAAGACTATTTGATAGAGTCCTCAACGCCATAACATCGTCGGATATCAACAACACCATAATATCGTCGGATAATTATAAACCATTACGATTATACGTTAGTGGAGAAAGGAGGTACTGGTAAAAGTTTCTTAATTAAAACGATTGTATGCTGGATAAAACAAAATCGCAACAAGAATACTGCTGTAGCAGCACCTACTGGTATAGCAGCGTTTAATATCAATGGTTTGACAGTTCATAGATTGCTGCAGTTACCTGTTGAACATGGTCAGACTCCTAAATATAAACAATTAGCTCCAACACGTTTTGAAAGTTTTACGGGCAGATCTCAAAGATGTTATTCTTATTATAATTGATGAAGTGTCAATAATATCTAATTTAACTTTGATGTATATAAACTTGCGTCTATGTGAAATATTTGACACCTTTGACGAGGCTTCGTTTGGTCGAAAGCATATTCTTTTATTTGAAGATCTGCTTCAATTACCTCCTGTACGTGAAGATTTTGTCTTTGTTCCATTATCGAACGAAGAACTTGGTAAATATATTGGCAGTATGGGGACTACAAAAAACATTTTGTGGGACGAATTTGAATATGATGAATTGACGATCAACATGCGTCAGCAAGAAGACGGATCTTATCGTGAATTACTCTCGAGAGTTCGTATTGGTTTATTGACAAAATCTGATTCTGAAATTCTTGAAAAAAGAAAAATATCTTTCAAAGGCGAGTCTTTCGAAACAAGATTATACGAATTGTGTGATTTTATTGATAATTTGCCGTCTGATACCGTTTGTTTACTGCCTACTCGTCATATGTGCGATGTTCTTAACACTGCAATGTTAAGTCGTATTGTTTCAAGAGAAATATTATTAATTGCTGAAGATACATTGGAATGTAGAAATAAATCTGTCAGAGAAAGAGTAGCAAAGAAATTGACGGATAATGAGGATGATAATACTACAACAGCTGGGCTTTCAAAACAAATTGCAATTAAAATTGGAGCGAAAGTTATGATAAGACGCAATATTGATGCCAGTTTGGGCCTCGTAAATGGTACAATTGGTACAGTTATTTCTGTTGTGCAGGATACATCTACTGCTTATGTAGAAAAGATTAAACTTCTTTTACCGTCTGGTTTGGAGTATTTTATTGAAAGAGTAAGTGTCAAGTTTCAAGTATTGCATGTATCCGATACAGCATATGTTATCAGAAAACAATTTCCCATAACTCCGAGTTATGGCAAAACCGTTCATAAAAGCCAAGGATTAAGCTTGCAAAACGCTATTATGGATATAGGTAATTCTGTATTTAGTTATGGTCAGGTATATGTCGCGCTGTCCCGAGTAACATCTCTGGATGGATTGCATTTAATTAACTTTGATCCTTCATCTGTAACAGCAAGTGAAAGAGCTATTAACGAATATAATCGGCTAAAAGAAAAATTTCTGCCACAAGCACAAACGATTACTATTTCAAAAAAACGTTTCCGAAAAGTAAAAGATGTTCCGTGGACATTGTCGAAAATAATCAGTTTTGTTCAAGAGTCAGATCAACAAGCTAGACAGAGTACTGATTTGCAAAAATTTGTTAAAAAGAAGATACCTGCTTTGCAAAATGAAGATAAAGTTTCATGCTACGCAAATTCAGTACTACAATGTTTCTTTCAGTCAAGTATTATCAGGAAAGTGTTGCTTAAAGTTGATACGGATGAATTATGTATACTAGCGCATAAATATGACCAACGATTAGATATAGATAATTTGAATGCTGATAAAATACGGACAAAGCTAGGAGAGCGTTTTACAAGTCGTGATGGTGAAGGACCGAAAAAAAGAGACGCTCTCAAATTTCTTACTGCTATTTGTACAGAATATGATTATATAAGAAATCTGGTAGAGCATCAAGTCACTTGTACCACTCGGTGCAAATCATGTGATAATACAAAAGTTACTACTAATAACAATATAGTTGTTCCAATTTCTATTAACAATTTGAAGAAGAAAAGTTATAATCTTAATGATTTATTAAAGATTACATTTTCACATTGGTGTCAATCACATGATAAAACATGCGAACAGTGTGCAGGAAATGATATAATATTTAAAAATGAATTAACGTCGACCAAGGAAATAGTTATCTTTCATTTAATTTTGTTCTCATCACAGGATAATAAAGTAGTGAAAATACCACAGACGTTTAATTTAACTGCCATACCAACAACTACAGTATCGATAGCTAAACAGCAGTATAAAGTAATGAATGCTATATTTCATCATGGTGAATCTATTGAACAAGGTTGTTTTACAAGTATGTGTAGACCAGACAGATTTTGGATTGCATTTAATGATGTTGCAGTTGATGATAATGTAAAAATTGTAAAAAAAAGCACGATGGCTTATTGGTTCAAAAAATATTTATATATTATTTTTAGAAAAAGTTGGTAAGAAATAATATATACAGGGTGTCCCAAAAAGCTCGGACACCGTTTCACTGACAAATTCTGTGGGACATTCTAAGAAGAAAATTCTTATGCGAAAATGTTGAGGCTGTAATAGTTTTTGAATTATAAGAATTTAGAGTTAGCGAATCAGACCGCCTAAAGTTGGCGCGCTCAGGTGTGGTACATCGCATAGCAAGTGAAGGTGGGCTAGCTTGTGACACACTTCATTTGACAAACTTGACAGTTCGCTGTGCATACGTATTTATTGATATTCCATAATGCTTGCATTAATCTTTATATACAGCAAATTGAACAATCACAGATAAATAAGACAAAGCTTCAAAGTAATTTTCTTGTCGTTTGAATTATGTCAATATCTAAAAACTGAGTCAATGCACAAGAGAACCTTTACTTGCTATGCGATGTACCACACCTGAGCGCGCCAATTTTAGGCGGTCTGATTTGCTAACTCTAAATGCTTATAATTCAAAAACTATTATAGCCTCAACATTTTTGCATAAGAATTTTCTTCTTAGAATGTCCCACAGAATTTGTCAGTGAAACGGTGTCCGAGCTTTTTGGGACACCCTGTATAAACAGTATTATGAAATATAGATGCACATTTTATTTTTACATAATACTCAAAACCTCATACACTTTATATTTTATTACATATAAGTTATTGTTTTTACTAAATGCAACATAATTAATTTTCTATCAATAAATTGTATTTCCCTTTCATAATATTTTATTGTTCCAAGAAGATTAACATTAATCACACTACATTACGATCATACATTTTATGTAGTAAAATATATACAGGGTGTAAAACTAAAGATGTTACAAACTATTATTTTCTAACACTAAGTAAAATATGAAATTTTTGTTTCTTTAGAAATAATAGTTTACCTTCTTACACATACTGTTTATAAGATGCGTATCACTAAAAAATGCGTGATATCTGGGCGAAATTACCTTTTTCAACAAAGTAAATAAAACCCAAGTAATACGTAATATTTATTTTTGTACCTCGTAACATAAGTAATATCTTTAATTTTTTAATAATTAATAAAAAATCCAAATGGTAATATTATTTATCTTACCACCTCTCGAAAAAACTAAAATGGTATGTATTTTCTATGAGGCATTAAACATGTCTCTCATTTTTTATTAATATACATATCAATAACTACATTTCAATTATAAAAGACGGAGAGGGGGTGGTGGTGGGATTTTACCACTTTATAGCATTAGCATTAATCACGCTACATTTTGCGATTATATCTTATGTCGCAAAATATATACAGGATGTAAAACTAAAGGGATTATAGATTATTATTTCTAGAAAACTAAGCAAAATATTAAATTAATGTTTTCTTAGAAATATAGTGGTCTGTAACATTTTTAGCTATACATCTTGTACAGACTGTTTATAAGATATAGGTGTTCATATAAGATGCGTAATATTACAAAACAAAAAGGCATGATATCCGTACAAAATTACCTTTTACAAAAAGGTACAAAAAAAGACGCCAAGCACGCGGGGTGTACCTCGAAAAAATCGAAGTAATATATATTTGTACCTCGAAAAAATTCAAGAAATATCTTTATTTAAAAAAAAATACAACCCAAGTGACACCTCACAAAATTGTGTTACCTTTTATTCAATCCAAGTTATTATCTAAAAAAAAAAAGAAATGATATCTGTAAATTGCGCCAATTGTAAAGAAAGAATATATATATTGTCTCAAAAAATAATTGTTGCACTACTTTCATGAAAAATCTTTACATTGTGTTAATTAGAAAAACAATGTATAATAACAATTTTATAACATTAAAATTTTTTATTTAAATCCAACAAGGAAATATAAGACATTTAAACACAGTTTATATTTGTATTTTTTAGTGGATATAACAATTTCATGAAATTAAAAATTTTTTTATTCAACAAGGGAAGCAAGGTACTTAAACAATACAAAGTTTACAAGTTCATATATGTATTGTTCAATAAAATAAAACATTTAATTACAAACAATTACAGACAGAGGTCTGAGAGTTATAAACAATTATAACATTACATAATAAACATGTTTTATTAAAATTAATACATTTTTCTTGTAAAAAAAACTTGGCGCTGCTAGACCTCAAAATATAATAAAGTACTAGGTCGAGTTACATTAGATACAAATTAAAATTACAAGAAGCTTTTTTTACAATGAAACTTATATACTAAAGAAACGTAATCGCTGTGACAACGCACGCCTCACAAATGTAAACTTATCCTATACTTATACTATACTTAATTCTAATTGTTTTACAATATATGTAAATTTATCCTATACTTATCCTATACTTAATTCTAATTGTTTTACAGTCGCATCACTCGCCGTTACAGCCAGTATCACTCGCTCGCACATACACACGCTGATAATTATTATTATTACTCCCATTGCATTCTTCCTTGAATTATTTTTATCGCTGTCCTTATTTAGTTGAAATTATAGTACTTTATTATATTTCAAGGTCTAGCAGCGCCAAGTTTTTTTTACAAGAAAAATGTATTAATTTTAATAAAACATGTTTATTTTGTAATGTTATAATTGTTTATAACTCTCAGACCTCTGTCTGTAATTGTTTGTAATTAAATGTTTCATTTTATTGAACAATACATATATGAACTTGTAAACTTTGTATTGTTTAAGTACCTTGCTTCCCTTGTTGAATTAAAAAATTTTTAATTTCATGAAATTGTTATATCCACTAAAAAATACAAATATAAACTGTGTTTAAATATCTTATATTTCCTTGTTGGGGATTTAAATAAAAAATTTTAATGTTATAAAATTGTTATTATACATTGTTTTTCTAATTAACACAATGTAAAGATTTTTCATGAAAGTAGTGCAACAATTATTTTTTGAGACAATATATATATTCTTTCTTTATAATTGGCGCAATTTACAGATATCATTTCTTTTTTTTTTTAGATAACTTGGATTGAATAAAAGGTAACACAATTTTGTGAGGTGTCACTTGGGTTGTATTTTTTTTTAAATAAAGATATTACTTGAATTTTTTCGAGGTACAAAGATAACAACGTGTACCACTTTTTGCTTAGGTTTTTTCGAGGTAAAGATATTACTTGGATTTTTTCGAGGTACAAATATATTACTTCGATTTTTTCGAGGTAAAGATATTACTTGGATTTTTTCGAGGTACAAATATATTACTTCGATTTTTTCGAGGTAAAGATATTACTTCGATTTTTTTGAGGTAAAGATATTACTTGGATTTTTTCGAGGTACAAAGATAACTACGTGTACCACTTTTTGCTTAGGTTTTTTCGAGGTAAAGATATAACAACTACGTGGCGTTTATGTTCGATGAGATTCGATATGAGCTCAATGGCGTCGAGATTGACAGGAACAGAAACGTCGGAATAACGAGCTCAATTAAGAACTTCGTGTCGCTGACCGCCGAGAGAGGCAAAAAACTGCAAAACGCTGGATGGAACCTTGGACCGAGGCCCAAAATTGGCGAGTTCAACTTTTGCGTACCTCTTGACACTCTTCTCGGTTTTTGCGAGGATTACAGGCACGTGGTAATAAACGCGCGACACGAACTTATTCTCATACGTTCGCGGAACGACGCCAATTGCATCGTGACGACGCCGGATCTTAACAAGGATCCCAAGATCACTCTGTCGAAGCTGCAATGGAGAATGCCACACGTGATGTTGAACGATGTAAATAAATTGTCCCTTTTGCAAACGTTCGAGAGCGGACGTTATCTGAGCATGGGTTTTCGCTCGTGGGATCTGTATGAGTACCCTCTGCTGCAGACCACGGTCAGCATTCGTGGGCCGTGAAAGCGTCGACGCAGCTGGAGAAGCCGAGATACGTCATTTTCGCGCTGCAAACTGGAAGAATTAACAACATATTTAAAAATGCCTCCGTGTGTGTGTGTGTTTTTGACAGCGGCAATCTTACAAATGTTAAGTTGTATCTCAATTCTGAATTTTATCCATACGACGATATGAATTTGGATTTTGATAATCGTAGAATCGCTATACTGTATGACATATATGGGAAATTTCGAAAGTCGTATTACGGAAGCGAAAGCGATGAGGTACTCCTCACGCTGACCCTTTTCAAGGAATGGGGCCTGTTCATTGTGATGGATTGTTCACGACAGAACGAATCGATAAAAAGCGTGACCATGTGGATGTTCGTATAGAGTTTGAGTGTAAACGCAATATAGAACCTAATACAACGGCCTACTGTCTTATTATTCACGACCGTGTGGTAGAATATAATTCGCAGACTAATATTGTGCGCAAGATTCTGTAGCGACAGTAAATTCATTTTATCAGTCGCTTACGAGATCGTAACCATGTCGTACGTACCAACATTCGTTGATCTACAAGGATTTATTGTTGGCGAAAAGTTTGTGGTTAAAGAGGTTGCGGTCTTGAGAAAAGGGACCGTGCTTACACACCATGTTTTTTATCCACCGAGGGTCTGGCACATCATGACGAGAGCGGAAAAAATTCAAGCAAGGTGGCTGACGCGGAATCACCACGGTCTTGGATGGAACGACGGCGACACGGAGTACTGTCACGCTAAGACAATCATCCAAGAGGCTGTGTGCGGAAAACTTAAAGTTGAGGAAATCTTTTCTTCCGATTCCGCTTCCTCTTCCGCTTCCTCTTCCGTCTCGTTTTTGTACGTGAAAGGAGAAGAGAAGAAAAAATGGCTGCGAGAGCTTATCGGGGACACGGTCGACGTTGATGTCACGATCGAGACGATCGATGCCGATTACGAGGACATCGGTAGGCTGCGGACGTTGACCGCGGTCAGGGCTTTTCGCTGCTATCGTTACACGAGGAACTGCGCGATGGAGAATGTCCTAAAGTTACACGAATGGTGGACCAAACGGCAGGAGCGAGTGAGGCACCTGTGATTCCGACAGGATACGAGATTTCTGAAAAGAAAACTTTACGTTTCAACGATAATAATCATCATATAATCATCTTTTTCATTTTGTATTGTGCATATAAAAATAATCTCTTTTCATTTTGTATTGTATAAATTTGGGGAAATAAAAAAACTGTTTTCGACTTATATACATATGTTTCAGTGTTAGTGTTCATTTTTTTCTACTTTTAACAGTTATTTTAAAATCATTTGCTTATTTATCCCAGCTCGCTCGTGTACGCCGTGACTTCGGAAATGATTTTATCGCTGTTATTTATGTTCAATCATTATTGCGATGTGACTAAACCGCGCGCGCCTTTTTTCTTTAAACGTCTCGCGAATTGTTTTTCCTCGTTCGTTTTTTTAATTTGTTAGTGACGATTATTAATTTATTGCGACGTGACTAAACCGCGCGTGCCTTTTCACTGAAACGTTTCGCGAGTTTTTTTCGTTGTTGGTTTTTCTTATCAGCGACGATCATTATTTTATTGCAATGTAAGTAAACCGAGCGTTTTTTTCTCGCAAGTTGTTTTTTCATCGTTTTTTTTAATTTCGTTTTATTAGCGACAATTATTATTTTATCGTGATGTGACTAAACCGCGCGCGCGTTTTTTTTCCTTAAAGTCTCGCGAATTGTTTTTTCCTCGTTTATTTTATATATTAGCGACGATTAGTAATTTATTGCGATGCGAATGAACTGTGCGTGCTTCTTTCCTCTTTCCTTGTTCGTCTTATTTATAGCGACGATTATTAATTTATCGCGATGTGACTGAACTCTGCGTGCCTTTTTTCCTCAAACGCCTCGTGAATTGTTTTTCCTCGTTTGTTTTATTTATTTTTTCTCCGAAACGTTTCACGAGTTTTTCTCTTCGTTTTTACTCCTTTTAATAAAAAAATCTTTCCCTAAATCTAGATCGTTGGCGACAACATCCTCCCCTCTGTGTCCGTCTAATCGATGGTGCCCAATTACGTTCAAATCGCGATCCGACGTTTATCGCCTCTCGGTTTTTGTTTTATATATTAGCGACGATTAGTAATTTGTTTGCGATGTAAATGAACCGCGCCTTTTTCCTCTTTCCTTGTTCGTCTTATTTATAGCGACGATTATTAATTTATCGCGATGTGACTGAACCTTGCGTGCTTTTTTCCTCAAACGTCTCGTGAATTGTTTTTCCTCGTTTGTTTTTATTTATTTTTTTCTCCGAAAGGTTTCACAAGTTTTTTTCTTCGTTTTACTCCTCTTAAGAAAAAAATATTTCCCTAAATTTAGATCGTTGGCGACAACATCCCCCCCTCCGCGTCCGTCTAATCGATGGTGTCCAATTACGTTCGAATCGCGATCCGACGCTTATCGTCTCTCGGTTGCGAGTGAGTCACCTCGCTTTTCTCTGTTCTCTCCACTTCTCGATAATGTTCTGGCGCATCGTTATCCTCGCGATTTACGTCGTTGCGGTGAACTGCGATTTAACGCTAGTGATACTAAAGGGGTGGTCCATTATTTGCAAAAATATGGCTATTTGCAGGAGAATGCGCAAAAGTTTTCAGCAGACTACGACACGACTGCGGCTATGCAACGTGCTATCGCGTGGTTTCAGAGGTATTATGGATTGCCCGGCAACGGTGAATTGAATGAGCTAACCCTGCAATTGATGAACACACCCCGCTGCGGTGTCGAGGACATGTCGGAGAGCTCGATTGGTCCACTCTCGCTGAAATGGCCTAAAACATATCTCACGTGGAACTTTTACGGGGCGACGGGGGATCACCTGACAGCAGCTCGAACCGCGTTCGATCTATGGGCGGCGAATTCGTAGTAGACGTTCGAGCAAAATGTACAAAATCCCGACATTCTGATATCATTTTGCGATGGCTTTCACTCGTTTCTCAATCCCCGACAAGGTGGAATGTGTTTGGAAGCGATGGACGGCCCCAACGGAGTAGTCGCTCACGCGTATCTCCCTACTGGAGATCGCGACTATGTCTCGGAGATACACATAGACAACGCGGAACGATGGCACATAACTCTGGACAAGAATCCTCCGGGAACTTACCATATGCTTCAAACGCTCAAGCACGAGATCGGTCACGCTCTAGGATTAAGGCATAGTCCAAACGAGGATTCAGTGATGTTTGCATTCGTGCCCAAGAAATCTTTTCCCACCAAATAAAGCTATGAGGATATTATTACCATCCAACATCTTTACGGTATTAACGTTCACTTTCCGGTTTCCATACCGATTACGACACGATCGCGCCGATGACCACAACTACGAGGGCGACGACTACGACGACGGCAGCCACCACGATCGCGACTGATACGAAATTCTCGAAAGACGACGTCGAGACGGATCTGTGTGCTCTACAACGCGTGGATCACGTGTTGGTATTTAACAGTCAAATTTACGTCGCGCGTAAACGACACGTATGGTCGATGGATGTAAATGGAAAGACCTACAGGAAACCGTTTTTGTTGACGAATTATATTAATTATTTTCCCGTAAATTTCACACTTTCGGCTGCCTATCAAGCGCCGTCGGGCGATCTCGTGCTGTTTGTGGACAATAAGGTATACCTGGTGAATTACCCGAGTTTAGCGCTGGTACCAACCTGGCCGCGATATCTCTCCGAGCTTGGATTTCCATCGAACGCGAGGATCAACGCCGCGGTGAATACCAACTGAGGACGAACCTTCGTGATATACGACGATCAGTTTGCGGCCGAGATGAACGAGTGTTCGATGAAAGCTTCCCAATTTTTCTCGATGCAAGCGATATTTCCCGGAATACCTTCCGGTATTTCAACGGCCTTCCGATTCATCGATGAGAATCTGTACTTTTTCGGCAAACGACAATTCTACAAATTTAATAAATTTACGAAAGCTGTAACAACCATCGGCGGATTTGAACCGGATATGCTCGGTGTGACTTGTCCGAGGGATGGGCTGTTGCTAGAGCTGCGAAATCTCCTGAGTCGATTCGTTCGAATTGACGCACTGATGTGTAACCGTGACGATACTTCCGATGATATTGAAGAGGAAAAGAGCGAGTCGACGGTGTAAAAAAAAGTCGACACCCTGTCACAC
Source organism: Harpagoxenus sublaevis (assembly GCA_030770355.1). NCBI lineage: Eukaryota > Metazoa > Arthropoda > Insecta > Hymenoptera > Formicidae > Harpagoxenus > Harpagoxenus sublaevis. Next base: position 110,030 of record JASTWR010000515.1, on the reverse strand, counting down.
GAGCGATTATTCTTGCGCGGTCCACCTACCGGGGCGCAAACGATCAGACGCATAGAAAGATACGCTGAGAAAAGAGAGAGATGTATTCGACATTGCGCGCTCATCAGCAGCAGCAGGAGCAGCATTTCGATAAATCACCGCCGTCACCGCAGCCACTGTTGCAGGTAATGCTAACGCAACCACCGCCGCCGCTGCAACATCACCTTGACGACGATCGTGAGAACGATATCTGCGACGATGGAATAAATAGGAAAAAAAAAGGAGGAACGACGAGCGATCGGTGACGACGACGCCGCCACCGAATATTGAGCATATCTATTCAACCTCGAGCAACAGCGGCAACAACAGTGAAAGAAATGCGTAAGTTGACGTTGACACCGACTAGCGTATCCCGCCAAGTATGTAGGTATTTATACACATTGTATTTTACAGATATGACAACAACAGCCGCTCGACGAAATGGATAGCCAATATCGCGCGTTATCGTATCCGTATCTTGGGAAGGAGATACTCGTTGACCAAAACGTTCAACAAATTCATAGACGTCGATATCGCCGTTAGATTTCCGTCTCGCGTGGACATTATCATAGGGGATTATCATGGCAAGGAGATCAATCTCTCGCCCGACGCATGGAGTCGACTCATGGATGAAAAACACGCCATAATGTCGCACCTGCGGCGCAGCACCTGCAGCGGCGGTGGGTGCAACAACGACGACGAGAATACGCGCAATCCAGCCTACAGAACCATCGTCGCAGCAGGTTTGACGTTACGATTTGGAAGACTCAACAATTTGCCGATCCTGCGTCTGGACACGCTCAAGACTCGTATCGTCCTGTCGATGAATACCGTGCTTGCTATGTTCGACCTCGAGTACTGCATAAATTTTATAGCGGCTACGCTGTGCGCGATAACCGACAAGGTCGACGCGAAACTGTCCCGTTTTGTCGCTATCGCATCCATGGTTCCGGACCCTACGAACGTGCCACGTGTGATACGCGAGAGCGAATTTTTTGATCGCACTGACATCGTCGACTGCGAGTTGGTCGCTTTATGTTTTGGAATGACTGAAAAGTTGTAATTTCCTCACCCCCCCCCCCCCCCCCCGATACGAATAAAGAAACATCTTGACCCATTTTGTTAGCCTATCGTTATTTCTTTCCCATTACCCCATCTAAAAAAGCATTCTATAAATGACAATTACACAATCTATACAATTCCATTTTGATATTCTTTATTATTTTTCCCATTTCCCATTATGTGCACAGAGAGGCATTCTTTTTTTACTCTAGGCTACAAATCTCATATCTGTGCGTATATGTATGTAGATAGATGTATGCCACCACCATCGCCGCCGCCCGATCTTCAACAACACGATCGATCTGTAACCCGAGCAACTGTAATAATTTACGAAATTGGTCACATATTCTCAAATTATACGTACCTAAATGTCGCCTTGACCGCCGTCGTAGGAAAGACTCTTAGTCTCTTTCACGATTGCCGGAATAGTCGACATATCCGTCGCCAACTGATCCAATAATTGTCGCAACAATTGTCCCTTGCGGTCCGTCATCGAGGAGGAGATAAAGAATTGACTTCTCAGTTTCGCGTGCCTCCACCAGTGACGCTTCTCCACGTTTACTATGTTCTTGAAATCGTACACGTCCAAGCGTACCAGTTGATATCCGGTCTCTCCAGGTGATCTCATAGTATCCATTCGCCCATTCTTTAATCTAGATACGTACTGATGAATATATTTGACATGAAAATCGGAGGCCAGATCAAACAATGCGTCAAGCCCGCGTCCCTTGTCCACCTCTTCCTCCTTATCATCATTATCATTCCGCTTCTTTCTTTTCTTCTCCTCATTTTCCTCCGCCGTCGAAGTTATCGCCGTCGCTGTCGCTGTCGCTACCTCTTTCTTTTTCTTCCTTTTCATGCGTTGCTCCAATGGGACGTCATCATCATCGTCGACGCAAACGTTTTCACCGTCGTCGTCGTCGTCGTTGTCGTGATTGGTCACGACGGAAACCCCGCGCGACGCGGAAATCTGCCTCGCCGCTCCGAGCGGTAAACTGGCGATATATGTTTTATAATGGATCACCAAATCGGTGTAAGTTTCTACATTCATAGTGTTCTTCGTAAACGACTCGTAAATTGGATCAGGAATTTAGGCGCGAAGAAATCTATGCATCTCATCGCCGGAACTCGTAGGGTTCAATGACCCTTTGTCAAGCCACAACAGGTAGAGATCCTTCAAGGCTTTTCGCATGCTACGTTTGTCGAAATCAGTTACCGTTTTTGAACTCTCAGCGGACTTCGTCATACTGACGAATAATAATCTTAGGTTGCGCGACGCTGCCCAAGAGGGATTCCAAATGTTATACAATAAGTTAAGGAGGTTAAAACGAGTGCTGATTTCATCCATTTTCTTCTTCCCCTGATTAGTCGAAAACGGCGCTTTCATAAGCACCATTACCTCCAAATCTTTCTGAGAGGGCTGAGATTCCACATTTTTTTTATTCATCTTGACGTACACGCGCGATTTGAAAGAAAAAACGGTACTCTGTGGTTCTCGATATTCCGACTTCTGACATCGAGCTGGTCTCGTCTCGCACTTATATATGTACTTATATGTTTATGTATATACCACCGACTCTTGTCATAAGTAAAAATAACGCATTAAATTCTTATATTGCAGCCATAATGTAATTTATAATGCGTCTAATTGTAAGTTTTATTCCTTTCAAGCAGTCATCGCATAAATTGTTTTTTTTTTCTAATTGCCGCGATCAAATGTTCTATTTTAAGCTGTTATTCTCTTCCAGAAAACTTTTATTGAATTTTTTTATTGCAGCCATAATGTGATTTATAGTGCGTCCAATTGTAAGTTTTTATTCCTTTTAAACAGTCGTCGCATAAATTTTTTCTAATTGCCGGGATAAAATGTTTTATTTTAAGTTTTTATTTTCTTCCCACGTCATCGCGTAAAGTTTTTTTTTATCGATTATTTATTGCCCGCGATGAGGTATTTTTAGAGTGCGATTATCACAGAATGATCCGCGAAACGCTCTAGGCTTTGAGGTGTGGCAAAATTTCGCGACGCTGATGATGTAATCACAACACTCCCCCCACAATTGAATTTATTGCCGCGATAAGGCATCTGACAATAGGCGCGTTCAGCGGAATTTTGTAATCACATAACCTCCCCCTCGATCGAATATATTGCTGCGATAAAGCATCTGACAATGAGACATTGCGCGCATACCGCGACTAGTATGGCCGGTATTCATAGTCGGATCATATATTTTTTAAGACCGTCTTAAGTATTATCTTAAGATGTCATGAACCAATCACAGAACCGTATTACCGTCTTAAGACATTACTTAAGACTATCTTGAAATAAGTTTCGACTATGAATACCGGCCCTATGACTTTTAAAAAATCGTAGGACATATAAAAAATGCAACGGGCGCATGTGGAGTAACGCACGTTTGTTCTTTAAAGCTAATACAGCTGAATCGATGAGAAGCGAATAGAGGTAGAACCTTTCTCTCTCTGTCAGTACTTATGTATATATCAGCTTACATGCAACCTAATCCGGTATTCATAGTCGGATCTTACTTCAAGACCGTCTTAAGTAATGTCTTAAGATGCTAATACGGCTCTGTGATTGGTTCATAAAATCTTAAGATTGTGCTTAAGACGGTCTTATTGCGTGGTGTCATCTATTGAGCCTACTGAACTAGCTCCACAATTAATGCGTCGTGCGTGGCGTCATCTGTTGCACGATGCTGTCACTACGCGCTTCCCCCCTCTCACCGCGCCCCTGACGGCTAGAGATGATTCCCGTGCGAGGTGAATCCCGTTTTGGTCTGCTACTTTTAAGTCATCTGCGAATAACAGAAATCTACTATGTTTAAAGACCTTATTGATATCATTGATAAATAAATTAAATAATGGCGGACCTAGATGAGAGCCTTGAGGCACGCCGGACGTAGCATTAATGACTCTAGACAAGAAATTTTTATATTTAATGACCTGTGATCTTTCTGTAACAAAACTTGATATCCAACTTAGCAATGTTCCATCTACTCCATATGCCCGTAATTTGCATAATAGCAAAGTGTGATCGACACTATTGAAGGCTTTTCTGAAGTTGGTATACACAGCATCAACCTGAAAGCCGCCTTCAATAGATGAGATTAAGAAATCATGATATAAAAGAAGGTTCGTTGATGTAGAGCGGCCAGCTACAAAACCATGTTGTTCATCAATTATTACATTTTTAAATAATATTGAAAGTTTACTAGCCACAATGTTTTCAAATAATTTCGGAATCAAGTTCTGTTTACTTATAGGCCTACAGTTTGATACTAAGGTCTTATCGCCGTTTTTATGAATAGGGGACACAATAGATACTTTCCATGCTTTTGGAAAGATACCACAAGATAAAGATTTATTACAGATCAACCAAAGTACTCTAGACAAAGTATATATGCAAGATTTGAGAAAAACCGGTGGGATGCCATCGGTGCCCGGACAAGAATTAATCTGTAGGGCATCTATACTATTAAAGATGTCGCTAATTGTGATGTCAATATTTGATAATTTTACATCTTGTTCATATACTACGTCCAAGCCCTGTCCATCTGAGGCAGTGTAGACTGATTCAAAAAAATCTGCAAAACAATTTGCAATGGCAACGCCATCGTCTATGTTTGAATCATTATGGCGGATGTACGTTGGCATCGTGTTAGAGGTGGTCAACGAATTAATTAAGCTCCAGAAAACTTTTACATTGTTTGTGACTGCATGTTCCGATCTTTGTACGTAGTTATTGAAGCATTTAGAAGCTAGAGATTTACATTGAGCTCTTAGTTGAGAAAATGTCATATAATCGGAGAAACGATTTGTATATTTAAATTGATAATGAGCTGTTCTTTTAGCTTTCGTGAGAGATATCAGTTCTCTTGTAAACCATATAGGATAAAAGGACCTGCGCACTGGAAAAGTCGGAACATAAGTCAAAAGCGCATGATTTATATGGAAATGTAAAAATTCGACAGCTTCATCGATACCGAGGTGCCGCAGTTCGTCGTCCCACATGATATTTCCCAGATAATCATTTATAGCCACATAATTTGCTTGCTTAAAATTCCATTTCCATTCAAGAGCTGGCGGGGGGGGGGGGGCGGACACGCCAACCTCGGGACCGACATTACAATAGCTGGGTGGTATCGATCCGGAGTGCATAAAAGCTCATCGGCCGGTCGCACCGTTAGATTACACAAAGTGGAAAAAACTAGATCCAATGTGCCGTGGGCTGCATTTAAAACACAATTATGTTGGTGGAAGTTAAATTCATTAAAGAAGCGCATGACCGTGCTCGCCTGCTCCGACAAATGACCACAGTGATCCACATTTAGAAATCCATCATTATTATGCCAAACAGTATGAGGCAAATTGTAGTCACCTACGATCAATATATCGGCGTTAGGCGACACGGCCATCACCTCCTCGATAGAAAGGCAGTGCGACTCATAAACAGAAGGATCAGAGGCCGGGGGCAAATATACCGTGCCGACGACTAAATGTTTACGATTCAGCCGAATGTCGACAAAGAGTTGTTCGACGTGCGATGCTGTCACCTTTAAAGTACGATAAAACAAATTATCACGGACGACAATAAGAACACCGCCACCACGCAAACAACCAGTATTTTTATAGCTTCTATCTACACGGAATACAATAAAATTTTTGAAGCCAAGTTCTGCATCTGAAATAACCACGTCTCAACAAAAATGATAATGTCATAGATTTCGGTGGCGGAGGAAACAGCACAACGCAAATCGCACAATTTTGATCTCAAACCACGCACATTTTGATAATAAACTAAAGGGACCCGATTCAGTTTTTTATTGTAGCAGTATGACCAATGTCGACAATCTTGGGCACTCCATTTTTGTAGCGTATTGTCTTGTTAGTCTTGCCCGCATCCTTTAACGCTCTCAGCCTCGACTGCAAATCCTTGAAGTGCTGCCTTTGTTTGAGAGTCTGATCTTGAGATATCCGTACTGGTCCAGAATAATTAGATTTATTTCTCAGAATCGATAGGGTGTCCTGTTTCGTAGGTAGGGAGACTCTTAACGGTCTGGTGTCCTTGAAGCTTTTTGCCCAGTCTCATAGTTTTTATCTTAGGACTCATTTCGGGTTGGATTATTTTAATGATGTCCTTCACAAGGTCAACATCCGAACAATTTGTATCATCCGATTCTTCCAAATTATAAAATATAAGATTTGTCGATCTTCTTTCCCTGTCTTCAATTTCCTCCATGATATCCATCTCAATTGATGGGGGAGGAACTGTAGGTTGAGTGTTGGCCAGCAAATTCTCCAGATGGTCCATTCTGGTCGACAGAATTATGCAATATAGAAAATTCAGCTAATAATGCCAAATATGAAGGGGAGCGATAAATGCCCGGGAATTACGCTAACAGCGGGAGATGACAATTAACGTAGGGAATGGAGTAGTCTGACAAGAGAACGATGGATACCCTAATGTCAGCGGTAAGGAGAAGAAAGACGGAAAAAAATGTTAGGATATATATAACTGATAAATATGAAAGCGCTTAGCGCGGGCAATGCGCGATCACGGAATGTGAACACGCGTCTAGATGCGAACTCACGGAAACGGAACTAGGAAATCACTCTAATTCTGTCAAGCAACTGTCCTTTCTGGACTACTCTTCAGAGGGTATTCAGAGTGAATCGATCAATTCTGTCGAGCAGGTAACTACTCAACAGAATCGCGATTTGAAAGAATATAATTAATAAAATAAATAAATTCAGAATTTAATGACGGAATATGGATAAAAAAAACAATGATTTGGCAGTTAGATGGTAAGTGGAGACGCAATTATCACTTGCGATTTAATTTTAATTGGTAATATTCGCGCGATTTAATTCACAAACAAAATAAAAATGTATAAGTTACAATAAAAGTAATTATTCTCAGCACGCGAATAGAAATAACGATAGACTGATACCATGATGTCATTTGGCAGTTATATGTCACTCGCGGTTTAATTAAATTGTGTTGTAATATATAACTAAATTACGAAAGCACTTGCAATTCATAAAATTCAGTTAATAAAAAATATTGGAATAATAATCATCAAATAAAACGTCAATTGTCGGTTATATATCACTCGCGTTTTTAATTCACTTTAATGTATTTGAAAATAAAAGAGAAATGCTAACACTAGTCACAAGGCGAGGACTTGTGTTTGAGCGGTTGAGGAGAGTGGACGTGACTGTGTGGACGGAGTAAGGTAGTTAGACGTAGCCGACGTAGTGGGAAGAGAAGGGAGAGAAGCAGGGAGAAAGAAAGAGCGGAGGCAGGAGAGTAAGGAGGGCTAAGATAGGTCAACTTTAAGAGATTATATCTTATTGTAAAAGGGTGCTAAAGGAAGGCAAAAAGAGTTAGGTTAGGGCGGCAGGAAAGATACGATAACGGAGAGATCGGAAAGAGGCGGCACCTGGCGAGGAGTTGAGGAAGCAGCTTACCGACAGAGCAGGAGCTGAGAAAATAGAAAGAGAAGAGGAAGGCATAGGCATAGAGGGAGCCGTAGCAATCGAGAATCCGGTAGAAGAGAAACGGAAGTGGCGGATAGAGAGAGAAAAAGAGAGAATGATAGAGATAGCGAAAAAGAAACAAGGAGATAAGGTGGAGAAGATTGAAAACGAGTGTGGAAGGGAAACGAAGGGCAAACCGCCGAGGGCAGAAAAGCTAAGCAAACGAAGAGGGAGAACAGATAGTCTGGGATCCATTAAAGACTTTATACAGAAAAGAAAAAGAGAGAAAGAAGCAGAGAGAGCAGAAAAGGAGATATTGGAAAGATTTAACGTTGTAAAGAAAGTTAATAGATCACCACCAAATAAAATAAAAAAAGGTGAAGAAGAAAAAGAAAACATGGAAGTAGAAGGAATGTTAGAAGAAATTATAGGGAAATTAGAGGAACGGGAAAAGAAAAGAAAAAAGGTTAATAGATCACCACCAAATAAAAAAAAGGTGAAGAAGAAAGAAAGCATGGCAGTAGAGGGAATGTTAAAAGAAATTATAAGGAAATTAGAGGAACAGGAAAAAGAAACAAAAAAGGATAAAGAAGAAATAAAAAATGAGTTACAAGGATTGAAAAAAGAATACATGAGAAAGGATGAAAGGTGGGAGCAGCAAAGAAAATCAATGGAGGAAAAGATAAAAAAAGTTGGAGGAGAAAGTCGAGAAGGTAAACAAGAGTGGTCCAGAAGGATGCGAGGGAAGAGATTTCGCTGGGAGAGTGAAGGAGATGGAAAAAAACATGGAAATGGCTGAGAGAAGAAGGAGGAGGAACAATATAATCGTACAAAGAGATGCGATAAAAAATGAGAAGGAAGGGAAGGAGAAAATAGAGAAGATGATAGACGAAATAAACAAGATATAGAAAGCAATTGAAGAGGTACAGGAAATAGGGTTTGGAAGTAATAAAATGACGTTGATTAAATGCAGGAGTTGGAAAGCCAAAAGAGAAGTAATGGAAAAGAGGAAGGAGTTAGGAAGGAGATACGAAGTATTTTTAGATGATGACCTTGCGACCGCACGCTTCCCGAGTGCAGATGCGAATGAGGGGGTCGCCGCGAGTAATATTGAAGCGCGTGGCGATACCTGATAAAGCGGCTGCGCTGGGCGACGACCAACCGGCGATATCGTGCGAACGACTGCCGGATATGCCGGGGATCCCGCACAGCGTGGAGCCAACACCGGAGCGGCGCGAGGGAACGAGCGGGGCGACTACGATTCCCGAGGGTTCAGCGGAGGCGCCGGTCGTTTGGGTGCCGGTTCCAGGCGGCGAGATCGATCAGCCGTCTGACGATTTCTTAAGCCCAGACAGCGAAGGAGTGTCCGACCTCGAACAGCCACGCGGCCAGTAAGGGGCTGGATGAAAGGATGCCGTGATAGTGTATGAAGCCAGAAACGGCGATGACATTTTATTTTTATTTAGATAGCCGTAGGCATGGTATTTCGTTGATTTGATTTCATTTTATTATTATTATGGTGAGACCGTTTAGTTCACCGATAGCGGATAGATTAATTGTAGGGATATGCCCATCAGGCACGGCCACGTGGCCTGGTGCATTAGTTATAAGATTATTGTTCAATTTAATACGCCCAATTCATTCCATTTATTTTTTGTTTTGGCTCACGCCAGTGGCGATGACTAATTATATTTTATTTTACGCGCGCGAGAATCGGGCGAGAAATTCGCGCGAATAGGCATGAGCCACACACTCTCCAGGAAGAAATGACGCGAAGACAATCAGAGCGACCTGGTACAAGTTCCTAGTAGGTCGGCGTCAACGTACGATAACGCGTTCGAAAACTGGTTACGCAGAGTTATTCTCCGAGGCGAATTAACGATAACGGATTTGGAGCGACCTGGTACACATCCCCAGTAGGTCGGCGTCAAAGCATGACATCGCGTACGAAAGTTAACGATAGGGAGCTTATCGCCGAGACGAGGTGGTGTTAACGCGTTTTGTGAGATTTAGTACACATCCTAGGTAAGTCGGCGTCAATGTCCGATGACGCGCCGGGAAATTGTCGATGTAGAACTTATTTCCGGGAAGTATTAACGCAAGCGCGTTGCGGGAGACCTAATACACGTCCCAAGTAGGTCGGCGTCTATCTGCGATAGAGCGCGCGGTAACTAGCGTTCGAGAGGTCATCTTCGAGAATTTATTGCGGGGACATCCTCCAGAGGACCTAGTACACGTGCCTAGAGGGTCGGCGTCAACGACGGGCAACCAGAAATGCCCACAGCCGTTTTCTCCGGGGAAGTCGATCGCCAGCGAGTCGAGGGGCATCCCAGAGAGGGTGCGCATAGGTCGGCGTCAACGACAGTGGACCCAAAACGTCCACAGACAGTTTCTCCGGGGAAGTCGACTGCCAACGGGTTAGGGAGCATCCCCGAGAGGGTGCGCACAGGTCGGCGTCAACCTCCGACGAAAACCTGAAAAAGTGAAAACCTGGTGCAGCGGTGCCAGCTGGGGAGTTCCACCACGTGGTACTGGCAGCGGAAATTTCCACGTCGGGGCCTCATGATAGGAGTTACGGAGCGCGCACGCGTCAACCACGCGAAAACAGCGTGTTGGCATGCGCGAAAACATGCAAAAACTGTCGGAAAAAGCGTGGCGTGATCGCGAGTAGCGAATAACAACCCAAGAGTGGAGATGGCGCGAGTGGTAGGGAGCCACAGCGAGATACATTGTTCTTGGCAGTCTATCGGATACAGCCGTAGCGTGCGGACGTCATACGCGCTGTATATTACAACCGGTAACTCCCGCGTGTTGCGCGTTAAAATTCTCGTTTAACAATAGCGGGCGGTAAATAGCTACCATCTGTAAAAGTAAACGACACATTGCGTGCGTGAAGTGAAACATTGTAATCAATACAACAGTTAACAATTTATAATAAATAATTCGTCTTTTGTGAAGTCGTGTCTCAAGATTAATTTTACATACTTACCTTCTACTCACCTTGTCCCACGGCGGTGATACAACGTTGTCCAGCGACTCCTTGGTGATGCGAGAATCCGGGAAAGTGCAGCAGCGGCGACGATCCATCCTGGGCAGGAACCTGAAACAGAAGAAAAATTATTAGTATAGTTAATAATCGAGACCAGCGGATATCCGGTATGCAGTGAAGCGACGATCCGGAGAGCGCAGCGACGGTGATGGTCCATCTGGGGCATCCACCTATAACACAAAGCGAATGTTTAATTATCGTTAATAATATATGCGAGCGGTAACTTGGTATGCGGTAACGCGAGGATCCAGGGAACGCAACAACAGCAAGCAGCTATCCGGTATGCGGTGAAGCTAGGATCCGGGGAAGCGGCAGCGACGGTGATGATCCATCTGGGATATCCACCTGCAACAGAGGGGAGAAATTACCCTAATTAATATTAGAGATTATATCTCGAGCACACCTTCTCGGTAGTTATAGGTGAAACCGAGTGGCGACCGTGTGATAGGAAGTGATATCGCGTCTTCCGCACTCTCAAACGGCCACGTCCGGCTACAACCTAACCAAGACAGAGAGACAGATCCAGAAGGAAATTAGAAGAGTAGCAAGAGAGGAAAGAGAGGCGGAAAAGAAAACCAAAATCGGTTACATGAAGATATGGGTAGAGAATAAAGAGACGAAATGGAACGAAAATAAAGGAAAATTGGAAGAGAGGAGTGATTTCCGGAAAGTATAAAGAAAGAAAAGTTGACAAGGAAGGAGAAAGCAAGCGAGTATAACGGTGAGTTAGGCAGAGAGATAGAGTGGTGCTCAAGAACAGAGGAGGAAGGGAATTTAGAGGGAATTAGCGAGAAAAATAAAAGAGTGAGTTGGATGGAAAGACAATAGAATAAAGTAAATGATTTTTGTTACAGATATCCTAAAGAAGGACAGGAGGAAAGAGACGGAAGGAATAATAAAGTGTAAAAAGAAAATTATAATAGAGAAGGAAGCGATAGAAAAGATTGTAGAAGGAAAGGTGTTGGAGATGATGAAGGAGTTTGGAAGATGGTAAGAGAAAGGATAAGGAGATTAAAGATCTAAGGGAGGAGGTGGAAATTTTATGGAAAAAGACGTATAGAATGGAACAGAGCACGGAAAAAAGGAAGAGAGAGGACAGTGAGGAAAGGAAGGGTAAAATACTCAGAAAAAAATGGTGGGCAGAAGAATGCGAAAGGAGCGATGACGAGAAAAGAAAGAAGAACGTGATAATAAGGGTTGAGAAGGAGAGATGGACGGGAAAGGAATCGAACTGGGCAAAAGTGAAGGAACTTTTCTCGGAAGGATTAAATGTCAAGGTAGAGATGAGAGAGGTAAGCGTGATAGAGCAGAGAGGGGACTGGTTACCGATACTAGTAAGGATGGGAAGTGAGGAGGACAAATGGAATGTACTGAAAGCAAGGAGGAAGGAAGGAGGAAAAATAAAAGTGAAAGTGGATGAGGACACGTCGGTGGAGGCGAGAATAAGAGAAAGAGAGGAGAAAGAAAGGAGAAAAGAAAGGAGGAGGAAGGCAGGAGAGCAGGGAGATCGGCGGAGGATGAGATTGCGAGAAAAATGGAGGAGAGCCTGTTGATGGATACGGACGAGGACGAGGCTATCAGGAAGAAAAGGGAGTAAGAGGAAGGTAAGACAGAAGGGAGAGATGAGCGGAGGACGGATGGAGGAAGGGGCAAAAAATAATAGAGGCAGGATTGGTAAGAGAGTTGGGGGAAGGAAGGGAAATGGAGGAGATAACTGATTGAGGGCAGAGAAGAGAGAGGGAGAGGATGGTAAGAATGGTTTGTTTGTTTTTGTTTTCTTTTTGCTTTTTGCACGTAGGGCACGGAGATCAAAAAGAAAGAAAGGATGGAGACGGAAGTGAGGTTTGACAAAAGGAGGAAGGAACGGAGCGGATATAAGCTATCGGAAGGAGATGGAAGTGAGAAAGAAAGGAGCCGATGGAAGTGAGAAAGGAGAAAGGGGTCAAAATGGAAGGCCGGAGGGAATTAAGGAAAGGGGAGGATGGGTAACAGTGTGTGAGGTCGCACAATGGCCAGGATTTTCGGGGATAATGAGGAGATGTAAGGGTTTAGGAACGTTCCTCAAAAACGCCTTGTAAACCCTATAGGGGATAAACAATAAACGTTATTGAATTGAATTGACACGTCACAAGGCTAAACGATTTAATTAATATGATTCAAAATACACTCTCTCTGTTCGGGCTTATATGTAATAAAAGAATTTTAGACACTTAAATTAAAGGACAAGATGGGATCTTTATTTATTAATATGGAACGGTAATTGGGAATGGAGGGTGGTCTTATATGAATAACTAACGTTAACTTACTTTGAATTTGCAGGTAGTATGTATTTAAGAGGAATAGCGGTCAACCTCGGTTGCCGAAAGCAAAGGTCTGCGATGGCTGCTTCGTGCAGGCGATGGAGACTCTTCGTCTTAGAGATGTGCCTTGGTATAATGTCGACACAATATAAAAGAAGTTTAAAATAAGTTAACACTTTATATGAATAATACTTTGAACATAATGAATTTAAATAAGAAAAGACTTCAATTTATTACCAGTATAAGACACGCTCCGTCGCTCTGCACGAGGTTTTATACTAGAATATTAAGAGTGGTGAGATAGAGGGTACCCTGACGCTAGAGTGGGATCTCCGCGTGGTGGGAACCGTCCATCCATATGGGACTTATACTAAATGGTGCGAAAGGGCCTTTTACTTTGATTGGCTCCCCGCTTTAGGCGCTCGCTATGGTAGGGTAATGCGCACGCAGTTTTTTCGAGAGTGGGATCAGGTCTATTGCGTCATATTGCGTCAAGCGGTGACTTAATGTTATGACGGATACTCGATATTTTTTCGAGCTTTTCTTCCGTAAGCAGTGAAGCTGTTGTGACTTAAGAAAAAACAATTTTTATCGCTTATCTTTGCAGGTGTTTCCTGTTGGGACTTTAGAATTAAACTTCGTAATATTAAATATCCTTTGAAGCGTTATACCGACACTTGAGAAATAAATTTTAAGACGCAGGAGCGACCATAATCTCACTCATGGAAGGTTCTAGAATCTTCGAGAACCTTCTAGCAACTTCTTCATATACAGCATATACAGGGTGATTCAAAACTATCGTTTGTCCTTAAAATGTCGTATTCCTTACATAATTTTGAGACAATTTTTCCTTTACCAAAACTTTGTCCGAAGCTTAGTTTTTGAGTTATTACAAGAAATAGTTGACGAATCACGGAACGAGTACGGAAGGTAGGCAGGGGCGGCGCAACTCACCGTTCAACGCGGGTGATTATGTGAGGTGCTCGCTGCGATCAGCTGTTTGCTACTAGCGATGGGTGAGAACGTGTACGCGTACACACACACACACACACACACACACACACACACACACACACACACACACACACTGTCACTCACTCACTCACTTATTCATTCTTACCTTGTAGAGATTCGATGTCTTCATACTGCTGATGAATAATTGCTTCACGATCGTTGATAGCAATAAGACGTTCCCATGTGCGAGAGACACACCGAGTAATAAGCGAGAAGTTTTTTCTTCGACAAATTGTATCACGTATCGACACGTTCACGGATTTACTCACGCACTTGACCAATAGATTGATAAACAAATCTATCGGTTTATCACTGTTAATTACTACCGATTAATCGTTCGACGATTGAGAATTACTCGAAGAAAGAAACACATTACGCACAATCACATCACAGTAAAAGTCATAGTAATTAAGTAGAAGCTAGTTTTCCTTTTTTTATTAATTATTTTGCATCGCTAGTTTTCCTTTTTTTATTAATTATTTTGCATCGCGTAATCAACACTTTTATGAATTTACTCGCGCACTCGATCAATAACAATTATAACGGTTAATGCAATTAATTACTACCAATTAATTAATTATTAAAATCACTTAAAAAGGAAACGCATTTAAATGCACAGCGCACGTTAAGCCTATTACACAATGCTCGATGCGGAGACTTCTCGACGACAATAAGCATTGAACAGGTTATGTTGGTACTAGCGCTTCCGAACGTAAACATAGGTGTGTTCTTTTTCGCAGCATTTCTGAACTAGTGCAATAAGTTAGAATAAAACAAATATATTTTCTTTCATTCTAACTTATTGCACTAGTTCAGAATTGCAGCGAAAAGGAACACACGAATGTTTACGTTCGGCAGCGCTAGTACCAACATAACCTGTTCAATGCTTGTTGTCGTCGAGAAGTCTCCGCATCGAGCATTGTGTAATAGGCTTAACGTGCGCTGTGCATTTAACGCGTTTCCTTTTCAAGTGATTTTAATAATTAATTAATTGGTAGTAATTAATTGCATTAACTACTATTTCGCATTATCGAACCTGGAATCTCCCGCATTCCATTCGGGCGTCATACCAATTCGACTACCGGGGCATGTGGTAATATTTATCGCAATAACTGGATAACAATAATTTGTGACGTGGCGATGTCGCGTCCACCGCCCAGACGGTAGCTCGGCCGAGGGGAGGGTCGGGATGGCGCCTCGACCGGAGTAAGAGAGGGTTGTTTGCGCTAATTATTTCGTAGACTAGATTTTGTAGATACGACAGGTGGTGCCGGAGCGGGTGATCAACGGCGTGAGGATGTAACGACGTATGTCGCAACGAGGGAGAGAAGGATGCTTGGGGGACGCTGGGCGGAGTGGCTGACCGACGGGCGAGTCACCTGGGTCCGCTGCCGCGGAGGAGCATAGAATGTCTCGCGCGCTACATCCCGGGCCTTGCCGTGATATGACGAAGGGTGCGACACCGCGACTGCAGCGCGATTGGACGACCCTGACGCCTCCCCCCTCCCCCCGACGGTATCAAGGGCGCCGAGCAGCATAGCCATGGCCACGTATCCCCACTATTCGACAAAACTGAATCTCGACGGGATCGAGTTTCCCGTGACTCTAAGACAGATATCGAGGTTCGAGCGACTCAACGACGTGTCCGTCAACGTCTTCAACGAGAGAGAGGGAGGGCGGAAGGGCAACGTGATCGTTCCTCTGCGGCTCACCGACGACAAGAAGGACAGACACGTCAATCTGCTGTATCTGCCGGATTCGCGCAACCGCGCGAACGTTGGTCATTTCGCGTGCATGAGGAATCTGTCGCGATTGGTGGGATGTCAGTTGAACAGGACCCATAGGAGGAAGCACGTGTGCGATCGGTAGGTATCGCGCGAGAATCGCGCGGAGGAATCCGGGGTGTTCAGGCGAGCGTTTCTTTTCGCAGATGTCTGCACTACTTTTACACGAGCGAGAAACTGGCCGCTCACAGCGTCGACTGTAGAAGGATGAACGATTGCGCCATCGTTCTCCCGAGCGACGATGACAAATGGCTCTTCTTTCGCAAGCACAACAGAAAGGAGCGACTTCCCTTCGCGGTGTACGCCGATCTCGAGTGCGTGCTGGAAAAGGAAGGAGAGATAGACGCTGCTAACGTTAACAGCTACGCCTATCAGCGTCACAGAGCCTTCAGCGTGGGATACTATCTGCGCTCCGCGCACGAGGAGATCCCGTCCGCGTACAAATCTCGTCGCGGCGAGGACAGTCTGTCGTGGTTTGTCGGCGAGCTCAACGATATCGCGCGTCGAGCGAAGACGTTTCTCTCCACCAACGTGGCCATGGCGGAACTGACTCCGGAAGAGTTGCGCGATTTTTGGATCGCGCCGCGTTGCCACGTGTGCAAGAGATCGTTCGGACCGGAGGATCAGCGCGCGCAATCACAGTCATCTCACCGGGCGTTACAGAGGTCCCGCGCATCCGCGCTGCAATTTGAATTACAGAGATTTGTACGTCATTCCCGTGTTTTTTCACAATTTGTCGGGTTACGACGCTTACTTCATCATCAGAGATCTGGCCAATGGCTTCGAGGGTAGAATAGATCTGCTGCCGATCATCAAGGAGACGTACATATCGTTCACGAAGAACGTGAAGGACGCGTCGGGCGACGGATGGAGAAACTGCGCGTAGATGCGATTCGTGGACTCGTTCAGATTTCTCGGCGAGAGTCTCGAGAGACTGGCGTCGTATCTCGACAAGAGCGAGATGCGAATCGCGCGGTCGGAGTTTTCGGGGCTCGACGAGGAGGATTTCGACCTGCTCACGCGCAAAGGCGTGTTTCCGTACGAGTACGTCGACAGTCTCGACAAGCTGCTGGAGACGGAGTTACCGCCGCGAGAGGCCTTCTACAGTTCGTTGACCGGCGAGACCGCGACCGATAGCGATTACGAGCGCGCGCGCAACGTCTGGCGGCGTTTCCCCGTCGAGAGTCTCGGCGAGTACAGCGATCTGTACCTGAAGACCGACGTGCTTCTTCTGGCGGACGTATTTGAAAATTTTCGCGACACCTGTATCGAGAGTTACGGATTTGATCCGGCGCATTATTACACTCTACCGGGATACGCGTGAGACCCTATGCTGAGATACACTGGCGTGCGATTGGAACTGTTGACCGACATCGATATGGCGTTGTTCGTGGAGCGCGGCGTGCGCGGCGGTCTCAGCCAATGTTCGAACAGGTACGCGCGGGTTAACAACAGGTACGCGCCGTCGGACGACCCGTCGCGACCGTCGACGTACCTCATGTACTTCGACGTGAACAATTTGTACGGCTGGGCGATGCGCGAGCCGTTGCCGCACGCGGAGTTTCAGTGGGTCGACGACCCGGAGAGCTTCGACGTGACTTCCGTGACGTCAGACTCCGCTATCGGCTACATCCTTGAGGTCGACCTTGCGTATCCGCGAGAGCTCCACGACGCTCACAGGGACCTTCTGTTCTGCCCGACGCGCGATAAGCCTCCCGGAAAACTGTGCGATAAACTCCTCGTCACGCTGCTTGACAAGTCGCGTTACGTGTTGCACTACCGTAATCTGCAGCAATGCGCGCGACACGGATTGCTCGTCACGAGGATTCACCGCGTTCTGCGGTTCGCGTTGCGACTCGTTTTCCTTCGGTCTCGCCAGCCAAAGGGGCGCTGCCGCAAATTCACTAATATGATAGACGGTAGCTCCGAGGTATCCGCGACAGAATTTCTTCGAGGTATCTACGGTAACAGATTCTTTCCGCTACATAATCCGTATGGGCGCCAGGTGCGATTACGCGCACCACGTTTCATCAATACGACGCAAATATAAATCTACAGCCCGAACGCAAGCTCAGGGCGTCGGTTACGTTGTTCGTTGTGAGGAGAGTAGGAGAGGGAGCGCAGCGCAATCAGCACAAGATTAAACAATAAATAATCATATATTTCAAGAGGACAATAATGTGAAACGGGGTCGGGTCGCCTCGCCGGCAACCGCCGCTCGAAGTAGCGTCTCTAACGCACGCTACCTTATTCGCAATCGCGAAGATACCGCACACCCTACTCGCGGAACGCGAATCTCACACACACGAACCAGCCACGCATCTCATTCACACGAATTAAACGCAAATCTCATGCTCTACAGGCTCTCTTACGCGAGAGACATGTCCGCGGCACGCGAATCGCCGCCACGCAGATTATCACACAAGCACTCAGATTCACACACACAACTCGGCCGCCCCGCTCGCGGCGTACGCTAAACGACGATGGATACGGTAATTAACCGGTGTACGCAGAAAATACAACGACGACACGCGTACATGGCAGACTAATCGGTAAACGCAAACTGATAACGATACGACGACCATATCATACTGCTTTTCCCGGCGAGAGATCGCGACGATACTTGCATGCACCGGCGACGCAATGTATCCGCGGGACTCCCTTCAGGTACGCACAAAAACTAGCACGCGCGCGAGAGCGCGGCGCAATATCACACGGGGAGCGTTACCGCACCGCTCGCCCGTGGAATTTTCCCCAAACAGACGCGACAATGATCCACGGTACTAATCGCGACTTTAACACACTAAACGCGAAATACCGGTAGTCTCGATACACTGAACGCGGTACGCTTATTACGATCTCGACGCGAGAGACAAACACTAAGCGGTAATTGACGCAATATACGCGAGACAATGATAGTCTCGACACAATGAACGCGATACGGTAAACATAACTTATACGCACGAAACACGGAATGACTGTCGGCCGCGCAAGAGTTTCCGGGAAGGGCTTCACAATATACTTTCTGGGCACGATCTCGTCCGGGCTCGCGAGCACAAAGTTAATTCCGACGGAAGTCGGTACCAGTAAACGGTATTCTAATCGGTAATGGTTATTAAGGATAGTCTAATGCCCTGGCCGAGATCGAGCCAACGGTAATACGGTAGCACCGGAGTGGAGATCTTACAAGTTTTGCTGCTCTCGTTGGTCTCCGCGCTGCTGCCTCGGGGTCGTTTTCCGGGGATGGCTCCTCGCTCAGCGCTCGCACGACAGTGAAGAGCGGCCGGCCCGGCGAGATCACGTTGGGCCCCCGCGCATGCGCTCCAAGCTCGCGATGTTCCGTTCCGCCGATCCGTCGCCGTGTTCGCGGCGCCGCTTCTAGTGCTTTCTGCCTGCCCGCGATCCTTTGAATCGGCTGCCATCACGTGTGGGCCCTTCTCAGCTTTAGCCCGGCTGGCCAGGCCATGGCTATGCTGCTCGGTGTCCTGGATACCGTCGGGGAGGCGTCTGGGTCGCTTACCCGCGCTGCAGTCGCGGTGTCGCGCCCTTCCTTGTGTGACGGTACGGCCCGGGGTGCAATGTGCGAGGCATTCTGCGCGTCTCCGCGGCGGTAGGCCCAAGTGACCCGCCCGTCGGCCAGCCATTCCGCTCAGCGTTCCCCAAACTTCCTTCTCTCCCTCGTTGCGACATACGTCGTTACATCGGTCCTCCGTGGATCGTCCGCTCCGGCACCACCTGTTGTAACTACAAAGCTCGCTCGCAAATTAATTAAGTCGCGAATAACCCTCCCGTACTCCGGTCGAGGCGCCATCCCCGACCCTCCCCTCGGCCGAGCTACCGTCTGGGCGGTGGACGCGACAATGTCACGTCACAGCGTAATCCGCGTGGCTTCGCGGATACATCGAGCTCAACACGGGATTCAGAACTCGCGCGAGCAACGACTTCGAGAGGAATCTGTACAAGTTGATGAACAACGCGGTCTTCGGTAAGACCATGGAGAACGTGCGAGATCACGTTGACGTGCGCCTCGTGACGCGCTGGGACGGGAGATACGGCGCGGAGGCTCTGATCTCGAGGCCGAGCTTTCACAGCCGAAGCGTCTTTGCGGAGGATCTCGTCGCCGTCGAGCTGCGCAGGCTCGAGGTGAAGCTCTGCAAGCCGATCTACGTCGGGATGTGCGTTCTCGAAATATCAAAGACGCGCGTGTACGATTTTCACTACGACTACATGGTGCCGTTGCACGGCGGAAGATGCAAGATAATGTACACGGATACCGACAGTCTCGTGTATTTCCTCGAGTGCGACGACGCGTACGAGGACATGAAGCGCGACATCGCCAGGTTCGACACGAGCGGTTACCCCGAGACCAACGCGTACGGCATGCCGCTCGCGAACGAGAAGATACCGGGCCTCATGAAGGACGAGAACGACGGCGCCGTCATGACCGAGTTCGTGGGGCTCAGGTCGAAGATGTACGCCACGAGGGTAGCGGAGAGGAGCGACACGAAGAAGGTGAAGGGTGTCAAGAGGAACGTGGTCGCGAGAACGATAGCGTTCGAGGACTACATGCGGTGTCTCAACGACCAGATGGAGCAGTCGAGGCGCCAATCGTGCATCCGCTCGAGATTGCACCAGGTGCGCACCGTGTCCGAGCTGAAGCTCGCGCTCAGCCCCCACGACGACAAGCGATACGTCGTTCCCGGCTCGTTCGACACTCTTCCGTGGGGACATTACGGGATACCGCGCGAGGAGAAGGCGTGAAGAATTTATCATTATGATTATTATTATTATTATTATTATTATTATTATTATCATTATTATTATTATTATTATTAGCGTAGTTTTACAGGGGTCCTTGGAGGTGGATATACAAATAATGCCATAGAGAATCGCCGAGTCGGTTCGGCGACTCGCAAGAGCGACCGCTCGTTCGGCGATTCTCCGCGGCGTTGTTCGTATATCTTGAAACGCGAAAAGGTTCGCTCGCGTCAACGGGGAAACTTGGCTCGCTTCGCGGGAGATCGTTGGAGAGGTCCGAATCGAATGAACTTTTTTGCCAGCGAGGGTGTGGACAACGCGGAAAACCGTATTTGATGCGGTCGAAAAAATCCGCGCGTCCGACTTATCGCCGCCTCTCTTCAATTTTTTCGAGGCTATCGTTGAGTCTCGCGTTTTCGCGTATATGCAGACTTCACTCGACCGATCGTCCTATCCGCCGATGAGGCAACCGTGTCTCGCGTTCGCCAAAAGTTCATTTCCCTTTGGGTGAGTTAAAGTCCTATGTACGTTGTCCGTTGTTCGATCTAACCAACGTTCACTTTTGATATGGACTGTGCGACGCGTATATTTTTTGCAGCAATCTGCAGAGTTAGGAAATAGCTATATATATAATATCTTGTATAGGACACGACACGTCGCCAGTAGGAGCTGGATCGGATAATTAGAACGAAAAACCTCCACGTGCGCCATCGCGTTACATTCGAATTTGTCTCGCGGGGATTCTTGAGCTAGGTATTTTGAACGAGTGTTATGGACGTTTAAACACGTCGAAATCGGATAAAGAAAAAGTATCGCCGTTCGAGCGAGTTACTCATCGTGGGTGATTCGAATCTAACCCGACCGCTTGGGAAAAAACACGTCCATAACACTCGTTCAAAATATCTATCCGAAGAATCGTGCGAAACAGATTCGAGTGTAGCGCGATCGCTCGTCGCGGTTTTCCGTTCCGACCTTTTGTTCTAGCTTCTGTTTCGTCGGTGACGTATCGCGTCCTGTAAGAGATATTTTTTATCTCTGCTTCCCAACTCCCGATTGCCGCGAAAAACATGCGTGTCGCGTGGTGCGTATCGAGATTGAATTTTGGAGGATCGGGCAACGGACAACGTACGCATGACTTTCATTCGCCCGAAAGGCAACGAACTTTTTTCGCGAGTGCGACACGCAGGTTGGTTCATCGGCGGATCGAAGGATCCGTTGAGTATGTTTTGCGTATGCGCGAAAACGGGATCGACGAGAGGCGACGATTACACGAATGCGCGTATTTTTTCGTTCGGTGTCAAAAACGGTTTTCTGCGTTTTCCTCATTCTCTCTGGCGAAAGAGTTCGGCGATTCGGATGCCTCCGACGAATTTTCGACGAATCTAAGCAAGTTCCCCGTTGCCGCACGCGAACTTTTCGCGCCTCGACGCGAGGTTCCCGTTGTCGTGAATTCTCTCGTTGACGCGCGCACACTTTTTCTTTCGCGTTTCGAGATATACCGTCGCCGGAAAGGAAGCTCGCGAGATAAAGAGAGATATCGCGCGTACGCTTTATTTACGAATAAATATACCGTCGCTAGGAAGAAAGCTTACGAAATAAAAAAGAGATATCGTATGTACATTTTATTTACAAATAAAACAAAAATATATTTTACAACACAACTGCCTTATTTGATTTATTTTACAACACAGCCGCCTTATTTATCCAAGAGTTGTGCGAACTGTCCATTCCCAGCCACTTCACGAACACCTCGTCGCCTCGTCTGCGCAGCACCTTCTCCACGAGATAAACGTCGGGGTTGGACGCGCGCTGAAGCTCGTGCTCGTAGAATCCTCCGGCCACGGGCTCTCCGCGGTAGTCCTTCAGCAGATACGTCACAGGATTGGTCCGCTGCACCTTGGCGACGCGAAAGACCTCGGTGGTCCAGTTCGGGGTGTAGCCCTTCTCGAACACCGTCTTAAACTTGCTGACGCGTACCGGGTCGTCGACCTTGAATCTGCCCGGAGCGGCGATCTTCACGCGAACGTACACCGTGGACAGAAGTCTCTCGGCGACGGCGGGCGTCACGTCCGCCGGCCGCATCCCGATCATTCGGTGCCTGCGACGGTTGTAATCCGACAGCAGACTCGGCAGGCAAGGCCCACGCGTACTTGCTCAGCACATTGATAACCGTTAGAATGTAGTTGTGACCCTTGTTGTGTCGCGCGTACGGACGCATCTCGACCACGTCGGCCTGCCACAGATCGTCGTAACCGCGCACCACGACGCGACGCCGCGGAAAGTTTCTTCGCGCCGGTGCGTGCAGCTCCCGCGCGAGTCTTCGCTTCTCGGCGCTCATCGTCGCGCGCGTCTCTCACGGGTAGCTCTTGTTTTTCGAGAGACGGTTGAGCTCCAGTATGTTCGCCTTCTCCTCTTCCGCGCCGGCGTGCGCGCCCCTGTTTCCGCGAACCTCCGCTCTCAGCGCCGCTATCTCTCTCTCGAGCGACTCCTTGGTGGCCGTTTTCTCCTCCAATTGCCGCAACTCTTTGTCCAGACTTGTCTCGGTTGTCTTGGAAGAGTTCGCGAGATCTCTCAACGCGACCCTGAGTCCGTTCACACGTGGGAGAGGTGCACTTGGACACGGTACATTTGGACACCGTTCAATTGGACACGATCATTTGGACACGATCTATTGGACACCGTTCGTTTGGACACCGTTCATTTGGACACCGTTTATATGGACACCGTTCATTTGGACACGAAAATACGCGACTTGTGCACTTGGACACGAAAATGAGCGACCTGTGCACTTGGACACGAGAATGCGCGGCCTGTGCAGTTGGACACGAGAATACGCGACCTGTTCACTTGGACACGAAAATGCGCGATCTGTTTACTTGGACACGAAAATACGCGGCCTGTGCAGTTGGACACGAAAATGAACGACCTGTGCACTTGGACACGAGAATGCGCGACCTGTTCACTTGGACACGAAAATGCGCGGCCTGTGCAGTTGGACACGAGATATTAAGCGAGGTCCACCCTGCCTACCGGCGGAGGGGGTGCGGGAGGGGGGGCCGAAGGCCCCCCCTTGCACCCCCCCGCGTGTGTGTGTGTGTGTGTGTGTACACCATGTGGCTGCGACATATTTATCATCGAAAGTTATTTCGCATTTTCGTGTCCAAGTGAACAGGTCGCGCATTCTCGTGTCCAAGTGCACAGGTCGCGTATTTTCGTGTCCAAATGAACGGTGTCCATATAAACGGTGTCCAAATGAACGGTGTTCAAACGAACGGTGTCCAATAGATCGTGTCCAAATGACCGTGTCCAAATAAACTGTGTCCAAATGTACCGTGTCCAAGTGCAGGCCTCTCCGTTTGCGTCGCTGTTCGTCTTGCTCGCCTCCTTTTTTGCCACCGACAACGAGTTTTTCACCGCCGAGTCCGTTCTCTCGATCTCGCGTCTCAAATTACTGAACTCGCGCTCGACGTTGTTCTTCAAACTGTTCACCTTGCTCCTGAGACCGTTCAAATCGTCCGCCTCTTTTTTTATCGCCGCTGTCAACCCGTCCGTCTCTTTTTTTATCGCCGCTGTCAAACCGTCCGTCTCTTTTTTCGCCGTCAGGTTCGTTCTCTCGTTGTCCTCTCTGATACTCACGATCGCGCGCTCGAGGTTGTTCTTCAGATTGTCCACCCTGCTCCCAAGACGATTCAAAATGTCCACCTCCTTTTTCGTCGCCGACAGCGCCCCGTTCGTTCTCTCGCAAAACGCCTCCATCTCGCGTCTCAGATCCCCGAGCCCGCGCTCGACGTAGCTCTTGTTCGTCGCGTCGGCGTCCCACTCCGGCGCGCCCACGTGTCGTATCTTGCGCTTCTTCGCGTCGAAGGAGTCCTGCTCCGAACAGAGCGCGCTGTCGCGCACGTAGCTTCGCAAGGATTCGATCGAAGATCGCAATCTCCCCGTCGCTGGTCCTCCGTCGTCGCCGCGTCTCCCCAGACATTCCAAACTTGTTCACCGACATCGTCGCACTGCCGTCGAGATCGTCGCGACGGTTCAATTTATAATCAGCCCGGCCTCTCGAAGCTCCTCGATTATCGACAAAACCTCGTTGTCGTGCGCGTCGTTGCCGGCTCGACGAGAGGCGTCGAGCAGTCGAAGACGATCTACGAGTTCGTTTGGGTCGTCCCAGTGAACGTAATCTATCTTGTTGCGATTCAGTCTCATGGTCGACGGTAGGTTGGTCACGCCGGCGCCTTTTCTAGCGCTGCCGAGTCTTTCGCGAGGCAGGAGCGGAGCGATGATATTCTTGTATTTGTATCCCTTGCTACCCTTGATAGGATTCTCGGCTTTGTAACCGCGTTTATGAGCGTTCGTCGCCAACAGTAGACTTCTATATTTGCGCGGGTCATCCTTGGTGTAGATCGCGTCATCGGGGAGTCTCTTAAAGATCAATTCGTACAAGCCGGGCGTGCCCTTGTACGTCACCCCGTCCACGATCACGGAATCGTCCGCGAGCATCTCGAACCGTTTATCGCCGAGCATCGGGCCGTCGTTCGCGACGTACACGCCGTAAACGTGATCGATCGTGTCCCCGCCGAAGAAAAGAGCGTCCACGTATTTCTTTCCCAAGGGTCCCAATTTACTCCTCCGCAGATTCTCGCGACCCTCCGGCGTTTGCAGAGCCTCTCTGATGGACGTTTCGAGAGAAAGCTGCGGCGACTGGAAGACGTCCTCCTCTCTCAGCGACAACCTCCGCGGTTCCAGAGGCGTGATGGATCGAATCGCGAGCGCGTCCGACGCGACGCTCGACAACCCCCGCGGTTCCAGAGGCGTGGAGCGAATCGCGAGCATGTCCGACGCGGCGCTCGATCTTTTCTTCTTGGGCTTCGTTTCCCGCGCGATTTCTCCATCGTCGTCGCTCTCCTCGCGCTTCTTAACGACGACGACGTCGACCTCGGGCTCGCCTCCGCGTTCGGCGATCTGTTTCAGCGGATCGACGATTGGCTTGAACTGCCTCTCGAGAGCGATCTCGCTCTCGATCTTGCCGGTTTTCAACGCTCTGTATTTTTTGCGAATCGAGGCGCGCGTCTTGGCGATCTCTCTCGCGGTTCTCTACCGCTCGACGGCGTCCTTCGAGGTTATCTCCGCGCCGCTCATCGTTCCCGACTGATCGATCTACAGCACGGCGAAGTCGTTGAATCCTCGTCTGTATCTGCCGTTTTGCAGCGCGCTGTCCTTGTCTATCATCGCGAAGCCGTGCCTGCGTCGCCAACACTCGCGACACAGCGCGCAGAAATCTTCGAACGGCATATCGGGGTTCACGTGATCGTCGTACACGTGCCTCAGATTGGTGCTGTCCTGTCTGAAGAGAATCAGCATGTTAGCGTTGTCGCGTATCAGGTGCTATTTTAGCGTACGTCTGACAGAGATAGAAACAATCGATGTTCGAGTGTCGACCCATCACGAAGTATTCTTTGATCGCGTCTTGTCGGTCGCAGATCACGTCGTCGAACACGAATATCGAATCGGGTAGAGCCTCGTTCGGTAGTATGACGTCACGATTATCGGTACACGGACGCAGAGATTTCGAGTACACGTACACGTTCTCGAAACGCAGGCCGTTCGGGCTTTCCAACAGATTTCTCAGGACGTTCGTCTTACCGCAGTTGGAGGGGCCACAGATGACGCAACGTATCGCGTTCGGCAGCAAAGGGCCGTGTCGGCGCGTCTCTCTGACCGCTAGACCCGACCCCAGTCGCGTCTTGTGATCGAGATTAGGCACTCCTATCGTCGTCGATTGTCTCACGAATCGCATCTGTCGCGTATCGCGCGCGTGCGCGCTCGTTTTGTTTATACGCGCGAACGACCGATCGTTCGCGCAGTGATCGCGATGTCTCTCTTACCGACGGACAAACGCGAGGTCGTCCTGCGATCGCGCGACGAATGTCGTACGCGACGCGGAGTGTCGGCGGCGGACTGTTGAACAGGGCGATAAACGCGCTCCCCTTCGAGCTGCACATTCCCGGCTATCAGTTCTGCGGACCCGGTACTCGTCTCGCGAAACGACTAGCGCGCGGCGATCGAGGCGTCAATTCGTTGGACGCAGCGTGTCGCGAGCACGACATCGCTTACTCTCGAAACAGCGACCTCGCCGATCGACACGTCGCCGATCGACCGCTCGCTGAGAGAGCGCGCGAGCGTGTTTCGGCGAGCGACGCGACCCTCGGCGAGAGAGCCGCCGCGGCCGCCGTATGGGCTGCTATGAAAGCAAAGACGAAGCTAGGTATGGGTATGAGGAAGAGGAGAAGAACGACGACGACGAGGAAGAGAGTTCTTCCGGCAGCGAAACGCGGGGGTTTCTTGCCCCTTCTACCGATGTTGGGGGCGCTCGGATCTTTGATCGGTGGAGCGGCCGGCGTGGTCAAGGCCGTGAACGACGGCAAAGCCGCCAGACGTCAGCTCGAGGAGCTGGCGCGTCACAATCGCGCGATGGAGGGTCGCTGGCTGTATCTCGCGCCGTTCAAACGCGGTAGCGGCGCGACGACCAGAAGAGCGAGAAGGAGTAAAAAAAAATCTCGCGGAGAGGGACGCCAGTGACGCTCGATCTGTCGGCGTCCAGTGCCACGACGGACGAACAGTTGAATCGGATCGCGCGCCGCTCGCGAATACCTCATTTCAGGGGCGTGTTCATGCGCGACGCGCTACCGACGAGAGCGCGTCGCAACGAGAGCGGAATCGTGAATCTCGACGACGCGGTGGGTCCGGGTACGCACTGGGTTGCCTACACGAAGAAGGGAAACAGCGCGATTTACTTCGACGCTTTCGGAAATCTTCGATCCCCGGTGGAACTCGAGCGATACCTCGGACGCGACGCGAGCATCGCGTACAATCGTCGGTCGTATCAGAGGTTCGATCAGAGTATCTGCGGTCAGTTGTGTCTGCGATTTCTGCGAGAGATCGATTGGAAGCGTCCTTGAGTCGCCCCGGTCATGTCGCCGACTCTCACGTTGACCGGGAAGACCAGCGTTTTCACCTCGAGCTATTTTCCCGCCCTGGATCTGAACGACGGCGAATACAAGATAGGTCTCGCGAATTTCGAGACGTACAACACGATACCAAACATCGACTCTACTAACAATACGTTTTACTTCGACACCGAGGATCTTGCGATCGTTATTCTTGAGGGATCTTACGAACTGCGCGCTATAGAGAGATATCTGCGATCGGCTATTCTTCGCAGACGCGGCAGCTCCGAGCAAGCCGAGGACGATTACATATACGTCGACGACGATGACGACGACAAAGAGGGCGAACGCTCGATAATTCTCCGGGCTAACGAGAATACCATGAGAAGCGAGATCAGGTGCGCCTACAGAGTCAATTTCGCCAAACCGAACAACATTGGCTTTCTGCTGGGTTTCTCGGCGCTTCGCGCGCTAGAACCAAAAAAATGGTACGCGTCCGACGGACCGGTGAATATCATGCGCGCGAACGTCATTCGCGTGGAGTGCAACGTTACCGCGGGAGCTTACAGCAACGGTGTACCGGTGCACACCGTGCACAAATTCGCGCCGAACGTTCCGCCGGGATATAAGCTGTCGGAGACTCCGACGCAGATCATTTATGTCCCAGTCATCGCGCGGAGCATCACCGATATAACGGTGCGCGTCGTGGATCAGATTGGTCGATTGATCGATTTTCGCGGGGAGGAGATAACGGTTCGGTTGCACGTGCGGCGCAGAAGACACTGAGTGATATGCGCGCGAGTGAGAAATGCTCGTCCTGAACGAGTCATCGGTGAGAGACCGGAAGAGCGCATCCGTCGTCGCACCCGCGAGAGGAGCGCGCGGAGCGAGAGGTAGGAAGAACGGACTGAGCGCCGAAAACGTCGTTTTTCTGCGATCTCTGGGTTTCGCCGTGAGAAACGCCCATGGCCGACATTCTGAGTATCGGAGGTGAGCCGATCTTCGACGATCGCATCGTCAAGATCGAGACTCACACGTACAATCCGTACGCCAACACCTCGCTCGGGCACAGCGACGAGATACGAATACCGATACAGCAGCAAGATCTGTACACGCTACCCTGCGAAAGTTTTCTCTACGTCGAGGGAACGCTCACCGACGATCTCCCAAAAAACGACAGGAGTCTGGACAACAATTGCGTGGCGTTTATGTTCGACAAGATCAGGTACGAGCTCAACGGCGTGGAGATCGACAGGAACAGAAACGTCGGAGTAACCAGCACGATCAAGAGTCTCGCGTCGCTGACCGCCGAGAGGAGCAAGAGACTGTGGAACGCGGGATGGAGCAGCGACGATTCCGAGATCAGGTTCGGCGATTTCAACTTTTGCGTGCCCCTCAACACGCTTCTGGGTTTTTGCGAGGATTACAAACGCGTGGTGATAAACGCGCGACACGAGCTCGTTCTTATACGTTCGCGAAGCGACGCCAATTCCATCTTGACGAACCGTCACAAGGATCCTAGGATCGTTCTGTCGAAGATACAGTGGCGAATGCCGCACGTGATGCTGAACGACGCACAGTGGTCCCAAATGCCAAAAACGTGGCCAAAAGTCGAAAACGTAATTTAATCTTTCTAAAAATCAGTACATAGGGGTTTCTGAGGTCGCTGATTTCGAATTTGATATTATTTTTTCTAAAAATAAAATGGCGGATCCAAAATGACGGACTTAAAAAAAAAAAATAATTTGATTTCAATAAAAATTGTCATTGGGGGGTTTTCGAGGTCGCTGATTTCGAATTTTAAATAAATTAATGACAAAATAATTTTATTACTATTTTTTATTAAATATTTTTCAGTGACAATAAATGAACATTAATGTAAATACGGCTTACATATAACATTAGTATAAATACGGATTACAAATTACATTAATATAAATACGGATTACAAATTACATTAATATAAATAGATTACTGTTTCGGGATGAGTGTCAAGCGGATTTAAAGCGAGAGAATCGGAGAGTCCCTGCGCTCGGTACAATGACCCGCGAGGATCACGCGGAACCCCACGAAAACCAGGATGATCGGCGCGCGTACGATATTCCGGTGTTCGAGCTCGCGCATACCGACGTCTCAGTTCGCAATCGGAGCGCTTCCTAAACACATATAGTGTCAATCGGAGCACGCGTCTAGAATTTGCTCGAAACTTCTAGAAAGGTTAGATCACCCAGAGTGTAATCGTGGCCGATTTCTTTTGCATAGGGTTCCGAGCCGAGGACCTCCATCTCGTAACGCGTTTCGCGGTCGCGATCTGGTCGCTGCACTTTCGTTTCGCGTCAAAATATCCGTCGTTCCCAGAGTCCGAGCCGGACTCTTCCCGAAGATCTCCGAGCGCGCGTCGTGCAGCAGCGAGAGACCAGCGGCAAGATTTCCGTGCGTTTGCGTCCCCCGCCTTCGCGGCCCTCATCCGACACCGTCCGACTCGATTAAATTTAAAAAATAAAGATTTTGTAGTGCAAATCACCGGTCCCACCACAGTTCATTATAGTTCCCGACCTCCTCCATTCCCGGTTCTTCAATAAGAGCGTATCAGCTCGCCCGTGCGGAGTTGTCCTACCGAAAACCATTGTGTACTCTGAAACAATTACAAATAACATTAATATTCTTCGTCAGAAGAATGTTCAGATTCGTCTTCACTACTTTGCAGTGGTGAAATGTACAAATTTGAACCCTCACAAGTGGGCGCTTTTAGCAATTCAATTGCCTTGACTTCAGCACACAAACTAAATGTTTGTTTATTTGTGACAAATGTTCTTCAATTAATTTGAGAAGAATATTATTGTCTTCGGTAATATTATTCTTGATGATATCAAAAATTTCCTTTCTTTTCAAGAACATTTGTTCCCCTTGCCTGGAATACTTTGTATAAAAAACATAAAAATTAATTAATTAACTATTTTGGTTACAAGTAACAAATATTAGCAGCTGCATAATTAACAAATCTGGTTTAAAAAATTAAAAAATGAAGGAAAGTCAGGAGCATGTAAGTCTACGCCGGATCTTTGTGCGAAAATTAGTTTATAAAGATTTGATGTGGAAAGTTAATACAAACGTTTCGACCCTATGTTTACATCAAATGTTTGTAAACTAATTTTTGCACAAAGATCCGGCGTAGGCTTATATGCTCCAGACTTTCCTTTGTTTTGAATATTGACAGCCTTAAAATTGATTAAATTAAAGAATGTTTGAACAACAAGTAATACATATATTGATTGTTATTACATTATTGAAACATACTTATAAACCCGCGGTAAACAATTTAATGATTTTATTCATTTTGAATCAACCAAAAAGAAAGCGTGCAATGCGCGCCTGAAGGCGAATTTATGCATCGCCGCAGAAAAAGTTAGATAAAATAAAATGGGGCAAGTGGGGGCAGCTATTTTTTTTAATTATTAATGTAGAACGATTAAAAAAGACGGGAAAATTTGTTTGAGAGTGGGATCTCGTGAGACTTTTGACTTCTGTATATTTTATTGTTTGTGATTTACACTGGAAACGATAATAAAACGATATTTTAAATGCTCCTATAATTTAATAACAATCAAATTTTATTGCATTTTATTTACATAGTTGACATTTACTTACTTTCAGTTGTTGACTCCATTTGACGAAATTAAAATAACTAAAAACACAAAGAAATGGAGTGCGATTGAAAATTACGTTTACTTGCGTTCGGAGCGAGCTCCCGTTGTGACGCGCTCGACGCTCAGATTAAAATAGATTTCGAGAGCCAGGTATGTCCATATGACCCTCAAAAACGGTCGTTTCTAACGATAAAGATATCAACCTAACTATTTAGGGACTTAAAAGTCCCCAAATTGAAACTTTGATTTAGGGGGTTTTGGCCACGTTTTTGACATTTGGGACCACTGTGCGACGTGAATAAATTGTCCCTTCTGCGAACACTGGGAAGCGGACGATATCTGAGCATGGGGTTTCGCTCGTGGGATCTGTACGAGTAGCCCCTGCTGCCGAACACCAACAAACATTTGTGGGCCGTGAAAGCGGCGACGCAGCTGGAGAAACCGCGATACGTCATTTTCGCGCTCCAGACCGAGAGGCGCAACGCACAACAATCCGGTGAAACGCGCCTCCGAGTTTGACAGCGGTAATCTCACGGACGTGAAGTTGTATCTAAATTCGGAATTTTATCCCTACGACGACATGAACTCAGATTTCGAGAAGAAGAGAATCGCCGTGCTGTACGACATGTACGTGAAATTTTAAAGATTGTACTACGGATGCGAGCGCGACGGCGCGTTTCTAACGCCGCGCGACTTAGCGAGGAATCCGTTCGCGGTGATCGATTGCTCGCGTCAGAACAAGTCGACGAAGAGCGGCACCGTGGACGTTCGCGTAGAGTTCGATTGCAAACGCAACGTAGCTCCCAACACGACAGCCTAATGTCTCATCATTCACGATCGCGTGGTCGAGTACAACCCGCTGACCAACATTGTTCGCAAAGTCGTGTAGAACGGAAGTGGTTGGGGAAAAAAAACGAGTCAATTAGATAACCACACGACAAGTTAGACTACGGAATTATCGGTAGAAGGCACACAGGAAGAACGATAAGCGAAAATGTTCGAGAGATAAGGCGGTAAATTCGTCGAGAGATAAAACGACAAGTTACACGACGATCGATCGGCGATAAGAGACGCACCGGAAGAGAGGGTACCAATAAATAGTTGGGCAGAGAGCGACCGAGCTAAGTCTCGTTTCGATCCTCTCTCCGTCGCTGACGCCCCGACGTTGAATCTCACGGGCAAGATATGTTTCTCCTGTTAATCGACAGGCGCGACATTCTCAATCTGTCCGCCGAGCATCTGCAATACGTGCCGAAGATCGTTCTGCTGCGCGAATTTCCGGACTACGTCGAGCGAGTGTGGGAGAGATTTCCCGATCACCTGAGGTATGACCCCGAGGTGAGAACCTATCGTTCGTGTCTGGAGCATCACAACCCTCCGTGGGCGCAATCGCACGTGGACGGCCCACCGCCGCTCATCAAGGATTGCAGCGCGTGCCGCGCGCGAATGCCGCGCGGGGAGGACGTCTGTGGAGCGGGGTTGGATTGTTGAAACGAGAAAAAGCGCGCGCTTCCCCATTCATGTCCGTCGCACCGATCTTCGTGGATCTGCAGGGGTTCGTCGTCCGCGATAAATTCACGGTCAAGGAGGTAGCGGTGCTTAAGAGTGGAAAAGAGCTCACAAGGGACATTCGGCAACTTGAAAATTCAAATAAATCTGAAACTTTGCATAATAGTAGAGTAGTAGGACCTAATAACAAAACAATTTTTTGTTGGTGCTAAAAAACGGTTCTATGGAAGACACTCCTTCGAAAAAAATCGGTTTTTCTCTTTCGAGCCGAATATCTCCGAAACTATAAGAGATAGAAAAAATGTTCCTAAATGGAAATTCAATGGTTTGAAAAGTACTTTGAAATAGTGGAAAAAACAATTTTTTATTTTATTAATTTTTAAATATACTCTTACCAATAACCATTTTTTTCCAAAATTTTAAAAATTGTTTATCACCAAATGAAAGGTTATTTTTTTACAAATTCAACTATGTATGATAAAGTTATGTTATAAAAAACCATTTTCGAGAAATAATTACAAACGCCGCTGTAAACAGTCTATCCGTGTCCGTCCATGCGCTCGATTATTCACGCAACACGTTCCGTTCGCTTCTTTCATAGAAGATAAGTACGATAGAAAATACATTTGAAGGACATACTATATGTATATAATTATGAGAGTTTCTATCGCAGAATATAAATATATATCATAATAATATAAAAAACGGCATAAGTTTTTCATGAGATTAAAAACTATAACTTTAAACAATTAAAATTCTTAAAAAATAGTTTTTGCAAAAAAACAAATATCTTACGGTAGTTACCACATCATGTACACTTATAACATACTTATCACAAATTATATCTATGGAAAACTGCAAGACATATAATATAATTTTATATACTTTCTTTTCTTGTTTATTTTTACAATTAAATTAATTCTAAAATAAAATATAATTAATTATTAAAATATTATATTATATTCATTCTATATAATTGTTACAATAGTGATATTGTTCAAAGAAGTGTTCAAAACAAAAATATTCTTTGCACCATGCACAACGTATCAAAGCAATTTTACCACAAATATTGCATCTTTTTATATCTCTTTCTTCTTTGAAATAACAAAAAGTTATTGGATTTTTAAACTTTTCAGGCCGTGTTGATTAATATCCACTTTTGTACCAACTATATTTAAATAAATTTTGAAATGTTGGAGAAGAAAGTTGATTATATATACATATATGCGTTAAAGATTGTAATTTTATTATATTATTACGTGCATGTAGATTTATGTCATAATTATTTAAAATAATGCCATCAGAGAAGCTTTGAACAAAATTTTTCCAAATTCTAAAACCGAAAACATTTAAAGGTTGTATAAAACTAGTTGTTTTTTTTGGTATTGTTAAAATATTTACTTGTTTGTCTCCTGGTATAAATTCTTTTAATTGTTCCGGACAATGTCCTGTCCATGAATCGAGCAATAGCAGGCTTTTTTCTCCAGTATTTTGTAAATATACTTCTTCAAACCAGTTTTTTAAATGATCGCTTGTAAGTTTCCCGGATTTTGAAGCCGCGATGTAAATATTATTAGGTCTAAAAAGAGATTCTTCTACTCGGGGTCCAAGTGTTCCACTAGGTTTTTTCAATACTATATACAGAGGTGAAAGAAGATGTCCATCTGCAGATATAATAGGCATAATGGTGTAGCTATGAGTCATAGAAGATAATGATTGAACAACGGCTTCAACTTGTTTTGCTCCAACATTAGTTAATGTTCTTCCAGAATGTATTTCTAAATTAAAGCCACTTTCGTCTGCATTATAAATTGATCCTGCACCAATTACATCAATATGTGGTTTTACCAGTCTCACAAAATCTTCCGCATTTTGACGTATTGTTACATCAGCTGTACGAGAAGATCGGGTTTTAAAACTTGTTATTTTACGTGATGCAATTCGATGTGCCTTTTTAAAATTCCATATCCACCAATTTCCTGCTTTAAATGAAGGAAAGTCTATTTCATCTTTTGCTTGCAATGCCCACGTTCGCAAATCCATATCGTGAATGATAGATCAATTTGAACATTTGATAAAATAATTAGTGTTTTTATTCCTTTACATACACCAGTGTTCCCGTCCCGGTCTTGCCTTAGTTGGCCGGACACGTTAGCGGTCTCGCCTTGGTTGGCCGGACACGCATCCACACACATACACACACACACACACACGGCAGAGAGGGTTTGGAGTTGTTACCTACCGTGGGGTCCTTATCTCTCCTGACACTCACACGCGCGCGCGCGCGCGAACGCACGCACGCACACACACACACGCACGCACACATACACACACACACACACACACAGGAACGTGCGTGCCCGCGTAAAGCCTTATCTTTCTTCTGTTGTCGCCGTGGGCCCTCGCTATTGCAAAATCTCAATAGAAATATTCAACTGATCATAACTGCGAAAAAAAATCGTAGAGACTTCGGCGACCTCGCGTTGTTTTCGTCTCGGAAAGCCCTTTCGAACGAGCCCTCACTCAACCCCACATGCCATTTAAGATTTTTTGGCTGTCTCCACCCCCCGTCCCCCAGGGGTGTGGAGGTGGGTGTTTTTGTGATTAAATAATAGACTTTGTGATTCCAGTGTATTCCTATAAATTTCAATCCTATATTTCGAACCATTCACAAATTATTTAGGTGGCCCGGAACTTTAGGTAGGCACTGTATAGTATGTCCTTCAAATGTATTTTCTATCGTACATCTTCTATGAAAGAAGCGAACGGAACGTGTTGCGTGAATAATCGAGCGCATGGACGGACACGGATAGACTGTTTACAGCGGCGTTTGTAATTATTTCTCGAAAATGGTTTTTCATAACATAACTTTATCATACATGGTTGAATTCGTAAAAAAATAACCTTCTATTTGGTGATAAACAATTTTTAAAATTTTGGAAAAAAAATGGTTATTGGTAAGAGTATATTTAAAAATTAATAAAATAAAAAATTGTTTTTTCCACTATATCAAAGTACTTTTCAAACCATTGAATTTCCATTTTGGAACATTTTTTCTATCTCTTATAGTTTTGCAGATATTCGACTCGAAAGAGAAAAACCGATTTTTTTCGAAGGAGTGTTTCTTCCATAGAACCGTTTTTGGTAATTATGCATATTAAGACCCCACTCGCCAATGACCTTGACCTTGACATATGTTGTCAAGGTCACCCTCCTGAGTGACCTTCAGAAGGTTTTAGCCGGCGGTCATTGTTTATTAAAAAGTTATAAACAAAAAAGTTTGAAAAATATAGCAGTTATTTTGAGTATTGAAAGGCATAAACGACCTTGACCTTAACATATGTTGTCAAGGTCACTCTCCTGAGTGACCTTCAGAAGGTTTTAGCTGGCGGTCATTGTTTATTAAAAAGTTAAAAACGAAAGAACTTTGGTGGGGAGTTATTTAAAGCAGTGAATTGTTGGTATATTGAAAGGAAAGTTATTTAAAGCAGAGAATAGTTGATATATTGAAAAGTATATTTGTTTTACGTATTAGAAAGCGTGAATACAAGTATTCTCTGCATTAATCATGGCAAAAGCATGTTAAACCTTTGTTAAAGCAGATAATAGTTGGTTATTGACAAAACCTATAGGTTAGTGACGCGCTTTACAAGTATGTGCTTTCTAAGTTGAAGCACATACAAAGCACATACTTATAAAGCGCGCCACTAAAAAGTTATTAACAAAAATAAATTAAAAATATAACAGTTATTTTGAGTACTAATAGACATAAATGACTAATATTTGTGTGGAAATAGTACATGTATGAACGAAGGAAAGTTAGTTAAAGTAGCGAATTGTTGGTATATTGAAAGAAAAGTTAAAGCAGAGAATAGAGAGTATGTGCTTCAACTTACAAAGCACATTACTTATAAAGCGCGTCCACTAACCTATAGGTTAGTGGCGCGCTTTATAAGTATGTGCTTTGTAAGTTGAAGCACATACAAAGCACACACTTGTAAAGCGCCCCACTAACCTATAGGTTAGTGACGCGCTTTACAAGTATGTGCTTTGTAAGTTGAAGCACATACTCTCTATTCTCTGCTTTAACTTTTCTTTCAATATACCAACAATTCGCTACTTTAACTAACTTTCCTTCGTTCATACATGTACTATTTCCACACAAATATTAGTCATTTATGTCTATTAGTACTCAAAATAACTGTTATATTTTCAATTTTTTTTGTTAATAACTTTTTAGTAAACAATGACCGCCGGCTAAAACCTTCTGAAGGTCACTCAGGAGGGTGACCTTGACAACATATGTCAAGGTCAAGGTCATTGGCGAGTGGGGTCTTAATATGCATAATTACCCCGTTTTTTAGCACCAACAAAAAATTGTTTTGTTATTAGGTCCTACTACTCTACAATTATGCAAAGTTTCAGATTTATTTGAATTTTCGAGTTGCCGAATGTCCCTTATGAGTCATCACGTTTTTTGCGCTCCGCTAGAATGGGATCATTTGACGAGGGCGGAAAAGTCGCGGGCGTGCTGGCTGACGACGAATCATCACGGCTTGAGATGGGAGGACGAGGACGTGGAGTATAAACGCGGAAAGGCGATCGTCCGACGCATCGTGGACGACGGGCTGAAGCGAGACGATTCGACGATCGTGTACGTGAAAGGCTCGGAGAAGAAGAGATGGCTGAGAAAGATTCTCGGGGACGATCGAGTCGATGGACACCGATTTCGAGAGCATCGGTCGTCTGGAGACTCTCGACGCGACTCGAGCCTTCCGCTGCGGACGACACGAGAGGAGCTGCGCCATGGAAAACGTTTGCAAGATGCACGACTGGTAGAGGGAACGACAAGCGCGTCTCGACGACGTGTAATATCGCGTCATATATAAAAATATATCCCATATATATGAATAAAATATATTATTTTGTACTCTATAAATATGAATTATATACGAATAAAATATATTATTTTGTACTCTATAAATATGAATTATATACGAATAAAAATATATATCTCGCGATACGCCTGTTCGCTCATTTGTCCACAGGCCATTTTTACGGCGAGAGAGGTACGATAAGACGCGAAAGAGAGGTTGGCGGTGCGACGAGGAGAGAGCGCGATGTAACGCGCGTTTTTCTATACTCGCGCTACGCTTATTTATTCCTTCGCATCGCGAGAATATTTATATGTATTTATACTATACGAGACGCGATGCCGCGAGAGGAAACGATAAGACAAGTGCGACGTACGCGAAACAGAGGGTACGCGGTGCGATGAAGAGAGCGATAATGGCGATAAGGCGCGCGCGACGTACGCGAGAGGAAAGAGAGGGTACGCGGTGCGACGAGAAGCGAGAATATATTATTTATACTTATTACTTATTATTTTTATACTTATATATTATTTTTATACTTATTATTTATATACTTGTTATTTACTTATTATTTTTATACTTATTATTTATTTTATACCTATTATTTATTATTTAACTTGTTATTTATACTTATATTTATTATTTATTTTTATACTTATTATTTATTTTTCATTAGAATTTATTTTATCTCGGAGACGACGCCGCGCGATATCGCGAGCGTGACTAATATACAGAGAGGGAAGAAAGGAGTCGAGAAATAAATAAACGACGATTGTAATATTGTTATTTTAATACGTAACACTAATATACAGATCGTGTACGCGAAAAATAACGCTCAATCCAGCGTTACGATTGATGGCTCGGCAGCGACAGCGGTGTCGTCACGTCTGACCCGCTTTTCGGCACCGGCGTCGTCACTGGCTCGCTTCTCCGTACTGGCTCGCCTCTCCGTGTCGGTGTCATCGTCGTCGTCGCTTCGCTCTCGCGATCCCGCGTCTCCAGTCTCGCGGGATCGCGAAGATTCCGCGTCTCCAGTCCCGCGTGATCGCGAGGATCCCGCGTCTCCGAAGAGAGCGCTGAACTTGCGCGACTCGCGCTCGAGGGTCTGAACGTCGATCAATGCCTCGTCGATCAGCTCTTTTCGCATGTCCTTTACAAGTTTTATCGCGCAGTATCTGGAAGGAAAAAAACGCGCGATTATCGCTCGTTTCGCGCGACAGAGAGAAACGGAAAAAACGAATACTCACATTTTTTGAAAGATCTTTTTCCTCTCGTCGAAGAAGAACCTAACTCTCAGAGACGCCGGTGTACTGTTTGTGATGTTCTCCACGGCGTGGTAAAGTCCTTCCGCGCTCTCGGCCAAAATTCTCGTTTGGTTCGACGCGCCCTCAGCGTTAGCCCTCAACGCGTCATCACGAGATCCCTCAGCTGCTCCATAACAAACGCTACGATTGACTGGAAACTTTGACGAGGACTCGCGAACGCGTAGCTCTTATATACCGCGCGAACGACGATATCTGCGGTAAAAGCGCGAAAATAGATCTCGTCTCCCGACGTTTCTTTCCTTCAAAACGGGAAAACGCAATATCCCCACTCCCTTTTTTTCTTTGTTGGAAGAATTATTTATCTCGAACGGAAAACGCGAATCGTGGATAGAGTCATCCCCCGGACGTCGATTTCCTGACCGCGAAAACCAGAGTCATCCCCCGGACGTCGATTGCGAAAAAATGCGCTCATTCCCCGGATGCCGATTTCCTGACCGCGAGATAGACTCATCTCCCCGGATGTCGATTTTCCTGAAACGCGACAACGCCCTGTCTCGCGCGTATAGCGCTTCTCGTCCTAAAAATATTCCCCTACTCCGCGTCACGACGCTCCTCGACACCTGTACCTCCGTCAATCGCGCTCCGACCGTGACGCGCGTCGCTTCTCGTTTCCACCCCCTTTCACGGCAATGTCGCTCGCGCGCGTCGCTCTGTGCGCGATCACCGTCGTCGTCGCGGCGAACTGCGAGTCCAACGAGAGCGAGGCGGCGACTCGATATCTGCAGAAATATGGATATCTGGACAACGATCTACAGAGGTCTTCGTCCGGGAACACCGAGCGAGATCTCCGTCAGGCTATCGAGCTGTTCCAGGAATACTACCGACTACAGGGCAACGGCGAATTGAACGAGGAGACGCTGAATCTGATGCGCAAACCGCGATGCGGCGTCGAGGACGTGTCGGAGCGCACGTACGCCCCGCTCGCGCGCAAATGGCCGAGGACGCATCTCAGGTGGAACTTCCACTTGGCCACTACGCAGATGCTGAAGACGGCTCGAGCCGCGTTCGATCTGTGGGCGGCGAATTCGTCGCTGACTTTCGAGCGCGATTCGCAGAACCCCGACATTCTGATATCGTTCCGCGAGGGTCTTCACACGTACGCGGGCTCTCAATTCGACGGAATGTGCTCGGCGGATCTGGACGGTCGCGGCGGGGTACTGGCTCACGCGTTTAACCCGACCGGAGATGTCGACTTCGTCTCGGAGGTGCACGTCGACAGAGCGGAACCGTGGCACATACACCTGACCGACAATCCCACGGGAACGCAGCATCTGCTTCAAAATCTGACGCACGAGATCGGTCACGCTCTAGGTCTGATACACACACCCAACCCGGACGCGGTGATGTACGCGTTCGCGCCCGATAAGTCGTTCCCCGTTAAACTTGGTCTAGAGGACGTTCTTTCTATTCAGCATCTGTACGGCGCTAAGAAAAGCGCCAAATTTCCGAGAACGACGACGACCACGCCGCCACTGCCACCGCCGACGACGACCACGCCGCCACCGACGACGACGACGAAGACCACAACGGTGGACGTCGAGACGGATCTGTGCGCCCTGCGGCGCCCGGACGTCGTGCTGGTGTCGAACGGCCTATTGTACGTCGCGCACGAACGACGCCTATGGTCGGTCGATCTCGACGGAAAATCTACAAGAGGCCGATGCTGCTGACGGACTATATGAATTTTCTCCCTGAAAACTTCACGCGTTTGACGGCCGCGTACGAGACGCCCTCGGGCGGTCTCGTGCTGTTCGCGGACAGTTCCCGCGGACGCGAGGATCAACGCCGTGGTGAGCACGAACAAAGGGCGGACCTTCGTGATATACAACGATCAGATCGTGGGCGAGATGGACGATTGCTCGATGAGAATTGTAATATTTTACACGATCGAAAAGATATTTCCGGGGATACCCTCCGGTGTAACGTTGGCGTTTCGGTACACGGACGGTAATCTGTATTTCGTCGGCAGGAAACGGTTCTACAGATTCAACGACTTCGCGAGGACCGTCACGGCGGCCGGTAGATTCGACCTGGGGATCCTCGGCGTCGTTTGCCCGAGAAACGGACTGCTGCAGCAGTTGCGGGATCTCTTGAATCGATTCCAGAATCGACGCGCTCGCGAGCGGCAATAGTCTGTCGGAGGAGGGGGAGGAACGGGAAACGGAGCGATAAATCGCGGTTTCGCGCGTCACCCTTGAATCGGCGAGGTGGGTTGCGATATATACCATCATCCCCTGAGACTGCCATTATTGCGCGATCAGTCTCGCGACGATATGTATTCGACGCCGCAGCCCACGCTCTTCGAGGCGCGCTACTCGGACGGACACCGCGATAACGTCGCCGGTGGAGCGAAAAAGAGAGGACTCGACGAGCGATCGGCGGAATCGAGCCAGAGCAACGGCGATGAGCGGAAAAAGACGTAAGTCGACGCGCGATTTCGTTGTCGCGACTTTTTCGTCGTTGTCACGATTTTTGTCGTTTCACAGACGCAAAGCCTCGAAGCGCGACGCGGAGCGTCCGCAGCGGATTCTGGGAAGGAGATACGAGTTGACGAGAACGGGATACAAGTTCGTCGAGATCGGTATCGCCGTCGTGCTCCCCTGCTACGTGACCATCGTCATAGGGGATTGCCACGGCAAGGAGATATCGCTCTCGCCCGAGACGTGGAGGGAATTTCTCGACCAGAGACGCGTCGTGCTGTCCCACCTGTAAAGCGGTGAGAACCACGCTCCGCCGCCTCTGATGTGCATAGCTGACGGAAACCTGACGCTGCGATTCGGAAGGATACACAATCAACCGATCCTGCGCATAGACACGTCGACGACGCGTCTCGTCGCGTCGATGAGCACGGTGCTGTTCCTGTTCGATCTGGAGTTGTGCGTCAACCGCGTCATCGTCACTCTGTCCTCGATGACCGGCAGGGTCGACTCGAGGCTGTCGCGCTTCTCGCCATCGCGGCCACCGTGACGGATCCCGCGAAAGTTTCGAGGGCGATACGCGAGAGCGAGACCTTCGACCGCGGCGATATCGTCGACTGCGAGTTGGCCGCTCTGTGCTTCGGTAGAGAGAGATTGTAACGGTGTAGTAATAGCGGTAAAAACAATAAAGAAAAAAAACGAACCTTGTCTAACTTTTCATTTTTCCCTATATCTAAAACGGGATGGGAAGAAGGCGGGAAAATGAGAAAACTTAAATTTCTCGAACAGGCGTATATTTCTCGCGCGAGATACATCTCAAAAGTTGCCTCGCCCGCTCTCGTAGGTAATATTCTTCGTCTCCCTCTGGACCCCCGGAACCTTCTTCAGATCGTCCGCCACGAGATCCATCATCTACAGCATCAATTGCCGCTTGCGATCCGCGCGAGAGAGAGAGAGTTGAGAAACTGAGCTCTCACCTTCGCGTATCTCCACCATTCGCGCTTGTCCCTGCTGACGATATCCTTGACGTCGAAGACGTCCATGCGAACCAGCTGAGACCCGACCTCCCGCGGCGACCTGAGGGTGAAGAGTCTTCGGTCCTTCATGCTCGAGACGTACTGCGGTACGCGATCCAGATTGCGATCCGACGACAGATCGAACAGCGCGTCGAACCCGCCGCCGCCGTTCTCCTCGTCCTCGCGCGACTCGTTCGCGCCGTACGCGTGATCCGTCGAGACCGCGCGCGACGCGAGAGCGTCCACGGGCGAATACGTCGAGACCGCGCGCGACGTGGAAGCGTCCACGGGCGAATACGTCGAGACTGCGCGCGACGTGGAAGCGTCCACGGGCGAATACGTCGAGACCGCGCGCGACGTGGAAGCGTCCACCGCCTTGACGGTCGACACACCGTTGGCGTAGCTCTCGTGTTCGCTGATCCACTCGTAGAACGTATCGTGCGTCATCAGACCCTTCACCAGCGACGAGTACACTTTAGACGGAAATTGGGCGCGAACGAAACGATACATATCGTCCACGGAACAGATCGGACTCACTGGACCTTCCTTCAGCCACAATCCGTAGAGCTCCGTGATCGCGCTTCTTATCTCCTCACCCTCGCGCGCGCGGCGCGCACCGGTGTCCCTCTGATTCGTCAGGTATCTCGATACGCTGGCGAGAAACTCTCTCAGGTTCCACGTCGCCGAGCGCTCGGGTCTCCATATCTCGTTCAGCAGGTCGACCAGGGCGAAGGTCGGCGATTCGACCTCCGTCCGCGCGCCCAACAGCGAATTGTCCAGGATCGCCATCATCTCTGCGTCCTTCTGCTGACTCTCCGCGACGTTCATGTCGACGTTCCTCGCGCTCTCGACCGAGTCTCAATAGACGTCTCTCGCGCTACCCCGCGTTTTATATAGGATCGGTCGGTCCGATAAAACGAAGAGTCCTCTCCGCCGACAATCGCTGAACCACGGGAAATCTGTCCGATAAAACGAAGAGTCCTCTCCGCGGACGATCGCTGAACCACGGGAAATCTGTCCGATAAAACGAAGAGTCCTCTCCGCCGGTAATCGCCCGATAAAACCCGACTCGAGAACGCTCCGTTATCGCCCCGATCGCATCCGTCATCCTCGAGACTCGCGCACCCCCGGCGTCTACGCGCGCCGGGGGCGACAGCACCCCCGTCCCCGAGAGTCGCGAGCCATCACGCCACTGCTCGCGCCTCGCGAGGAGAGTCCGCGGTGGCGACCTCTGCGCCCGCCCCCCTGCGAGAGAAAAAATCTCGCCCCGGGGAACGGGAGTCTCACCCCGGGGAAAACCGGTGGCGACCTCTGCGCCCCCCGCCACGCGAGAGAAAAAAAATCTCGCCCCGGGGGAAAAAATCTCACCGCGCCGCCCCTG
Source organism: Harpagoxenus sublaevis (assembly GCA_030770355.1). Taxonomy (NCBI): domain Eukaryota; kingdom Metazoa; phylum Arthropoda; class Insecta; order Hymenoptera; family Formicidae; genus Harpagoxenus; species Harpagoxenus sublaevis. Next base: position 66,434 of record JASTWR010000515.1, on the reverse strand, counting down.
ACCAAGGCCCGGGGGATAATCTCGACAATCCGCCCCTGGGCGCGGGGAAGTCCGCTGCGGTAAGGGGAAAGAAATTTTCCCTTCGTCGCCCACCTGCCTCTCGCCCACCCCTCACGGCAATCCCCACGACTCGCTGCGGCCCGTCCCGACCCCCCGAACGGAGCTCCCGTCACTTTAAACTATTGGCTGTACACCTACTGATGCGTGGCCGGTTCGTGTGGTTGAGATTCGCTTTTCCGCGATTAGTGTGTGCGGTATTTTTGCTATTGCGAGTGAGGTAACGTGCATTCGAGATATTGCTTTGAGCGATAGCCGCCGGCGAGGCGGTACGATCTCACTCGATATCATCCTGTTGCTTCATCTGAAATATATTATTATTTACTATTTAAATTGTGTCGATTGCGCTGCGCTTCCTCTCCTCCTCTCCCCACGACGAAGGACGTAACCGACGCCCTGAGCTTGCGTTCGGGCTGTAGACACATACACCGGGAATTGAATTGACGAAACGTGGTACACGTAATCGCACCTGGCGCCCATACGGAATACTTTGGCGGAAGAACTTGATACCGTGGATACCTCGGAGAAATAATATCGCGGATACCTCGGAGCTACCGTCTGCCCATTAGTGAATTTGTGGCAGCGCCCCTTCGGCTAGCGAGACCGAAGGAAAACGGGTCGCAAATTTGAACGTCTTCCTCAGGCGACGTGAATAAACAATTAATATATAAAAACCTAAGGACTTTCAAAAATTCAAATACAATATAAATTTGCCCTGAGAGTTAAAACGCGGTACTCGGCGCGCAGTTAATATGTTGGAAATGTACGGAATATCGGATCTTGTATCTCGAAATAAATTAGTTTTGATTAAACACACACTAATTCAATTAGATACAAGATCCGATATTCCGTACATTTCCAACATATTAACTGCGCGCCGAGTACCGCGTTTTGACTCTCATGGCGAATTTATATTGTATTTGAATTTTCGAGAGTGTCCTTAGGTTTTTATATATTAATTGTTTATTCACGTCGCCTGTGAGGAAGACGTTCAAATTTGCGACCCGTTTTTCTTCGGTCTCGCTAGCCGAAGGGGCGCTGCCGCAAATTCACTAATGGGCAGACGGTAGCTCCGAGGTATCCGCGATATTATTTCTCCGAGGTATCCCCGGTATCAAGTTCTTCCGCCAAAGTATTCCGTATGGGCGCCAGGTGCGATTACGCGCACCACGTTTCGTCAATTCAATTCCCGGTTATGTGTCTACAGCCCGAACGCAAGCTAAGGGCGTCGGTTACGTCCTTTGTCGTGGGGAGAGGAGGAGAGGAAGCGCAGCGCAATCGACACAAATTAAATAGTAAATAATAATATATTTCAGATGAAGCAACAGGATGATATCAAGTGAGATCGAATCGCCTCGCCGGCGGCTATCGCTCGAAGCAATATCTCGAATGCACGTTACCTCACTTGCAATAGCAAAAATACCGCACACACTAATCACGGAGAAGCGAATCTCAACCACACGAACCGGCCACGCATCTCATTCACACGAGCTCAACGCGAGTCTCAACCATACGAATTCTCTTACGCGAAAAACATTCCCACGCGAATCTCTTCCACGCGGATTATCACACACATGCATATCCTCACACACGACCCAGCCGCCGCGCTCACGGCGTACGCTAAACGACAATTTATACGGTAATCTAATCGGTAGGCGCGAAACGACAACGCAACATACCCGTATAACTTTCCCCGGCGAGTAACCACGACGATACTTGCATGCACGAGCAACGCAATGTATCCGCGGGACCCTTCCCGAGTAATCACGACAATATTCGCATGCACGAAACAACGGCGCAAGATCTCCCGGGGAGCGGTCTCGACGAAGATCGCCCGTGGAATTTTCCCGAGCAGACGCGACAAAGATACGCAATAACGACCACACTCTCGACACAATAAACGCGAAATGACTGCCGGCCGCGTCAGAGTTTCCGAGGAGGGCTTTGCAATGTGTTTTACAGGCACGATCTCGGCCGGCCCCGCGACCATGGAGTTACCTCTAACGGGAACAGGTACCCAAAGCGGTACCCTAATCGGTAATAATATTAAACAGCATAATATCTGCCTTGGGCCCTGGCCGAGATCGAGCCACCGAGAATACGGTAGCACCGGAGTGGAGATCTTACAGAGTTGCTGCTATCGCTGCTGGGCTGGTTCGGGGCTGCGTTCCGGGGGTGGCTCCTCGGCTAGCGCTGGCTCGACAGTGAAGAGCGGCCGGCCCGGCGAGACCACGCTGGGCCCCCGCGTCTGCGCTCCAAGCTCGCGGTATTCCGTTCCGTCGATGTGTCGCGCGCGCCGCCGCGCTTGCGGTGCCGCTCGTGGTATCTCCTGCCTGCACGCGGCCCTTTTAATCGGTTGTCACAAGGTGTGGGCCCATCTCAGTTTTAGCCCGGCTGGCCAGGCCATGGCTATGCTGCTTGGCGCCCTTGATACCGTCGAGGGAGGGAAGCGTCAGGGTCGTCCACCCGCGCTGCAGTCGCGGTGTCGCACCCTTCGTCATATCACGGCAAGGCCCGGGATGTAGCGCGCGAGACATTCTATGCGCCTCCGCGGCGGCGGACCCAGGTGACTCGCCCGTCGGTCAGCCACTCCGCCCAGCATCCCCCAAGCATCCTTCTCTCCCTCGTTGCGACATACGTCGTTACATCCTCACGCCGTTGATCACCCGCTCCAGCACCACCTGTCGTATCTACAAAATCTAGTCTACGAAATAATTAGCGCAAACAACCCTCTCCTACTCCGGTCGAGGCGCCATCCCCGACCCTTCCTTCGGCCGAGCTACCGTCTGGGCGGTGGACGCGACATCGCCACGTCACAAATTAGTGTTATCCGGTTATTGCGATAATTATTACCACATGCCCCGGTAGTCGAATTGGTAAGACGCCCGAACGGAATGCGGGAGATTCCAGGTTCGAACACCAGCTGGAATAATATTTATTTTTCGCAATAAGTTCTTTACAGTAATTTTAATATTAAATCGGTATTGATTTGATTAGGGAAGGGAGAGGGAATTTCTAATGTTTCAATGATAGCTGTGTTTTAAGTCCGACAAATAATCGGCGCGCAGTTAATATGTTGGAAATGTACGGAATATCGGATCTTGTATCTCGAAATAAATCAGTTTTGATTAAACATGCACTAACAAGGGACATTCGGCAACTAAAAAATTCAAATAAATCTGAAACTTTGCATAATAATAGAGTAGTAGGACCTAATAACGAAACAATTATTTGTTGGTGCTAAAAAACGGTTTTAAGGGATAAATCACCCCTTTTAAATTTCTACTATCATTGTTAAAAAACTATTGTATATGAATTATTATTATTATTATTGTAAAATCAAAACCACAAGAGTAAGTAGAACGTAACAACATCGGTATAAGAATTAAAAACGTTAAATTGTTTGATGGATAATTTATTTGTTAACAAATACACGTATTAACAATAAAATTTTTTAACGACATATTATAGTCCTGTAGAAACCTTACACAATCCTTCGTATACACCACTATCGAAATCTTAACCGTTTGCAAGATATAAAAATAATAAAAATCTCTTACCTCACAAATTATTTAAATTATTCAAATTTGCAATTCCTCATACTAACAAGGATAATAATCGCAGCAATTCACCTGTAATCATACAAAAATAGGATTAGAATTGTTTTATTACCATTGTTAACAATACTTCTATTATCGTTATTATAAAACATATATATGTATATATACGTATTATTATTATTAACCAAATTAAATTTCTTAATCGACGAAGCTGGCAATCACTCCTGACGGTCACAATCGTCAGGATACTTTAGACCAAGATTCCGGTCCTTCTATCTAAACGCTTAAATTTAAGCAACTTAAATTAAGATGGAGAAATTCCCTCTCCCTTCCCTAATTAAATCAATATCGATTTATTAAAATCACTGTAAAAACTTATTGCGAAAAATATTACCCCAGCCAGGGTTCGAACCTGGAATTTCCCGCATTCCGTTCGGGTGTCTTTACCAATTCGACTACCGGGGCATGTGGTAATATTTATCGCAATAGTACATCTAAACAATCATAAGATGGAACACCGATATTATTATTATTGTTAATTGTTACTATCACTCGTACCGCCTTAACAGCGCTTACGAATCTAAGAGAGACCAATTTTATTGCGTATTATGGTAGAAACACGAATCTGAGCGAGATGCAATATAGCGTTGTGAACCATAGAGGAGAGAGAGAAAGACTATATACCACAGTAGCTGTAAGACAAGGAGAGCCATATTTTTTACGCTTTAGACATGCTAATTAAGGATTTTATTGTAAATATGAACCATTTTATTTTATGTAAAGTATGTCTAAAGTAGTTAAATAATTATTTAACATATTTTGATACATAAAAATTGATTATTTTAAACTAACAAAATAAGTAAAAAGTTTTCTTAAGCTATTTTATAACGATAAAGAAGAAGTATCGCTCTCACTGCAAAGTCGATAGAAAAGATTTAGAATAGAAATAAGTTCTAGATGAGTCATTACGTGACTCATACGAGTGAAGCTAGTCCAAGCGTAGAACAACTCCATATATGGACATGCCGAGGCTAAGCGAGCCACATGGCCACATAAGGTAGTGAAAGTCTTACTGTAACCATATAAGGTAACGTTTTAGAAACTATCGCCATCCATGACTCAGCATAGCGGAATGTAGTAAACCCCCTCTATGCTTTTAGAAAATGTATTTAAACCGCAAGTGTTACGTCCCTGCGGCTGCGGCTGTGGAACACAGTACTCGAGCTATTGCGGGAAGCGGTCGTTTTTCGAGTCAAACGAAACCGGAGTTTCTCCCCAGGGATCCCGACGACCTAGGTTATTCGCGATGGAACACGAGTCAGAGTTACCAAATAGTTTGATCTATCAGAATTCTAGTCGGCTTATTGGGGTCTCGCAAATAGTTAATTGATTTTAGATATTCTTTGAACGCGGCTAAGGCTTGTACGCAACCTCGGCGCTGGGCGGAGTTACCAAAATCCTCGAGAGTGACCTTGCACTCTGAGCAAATTCTCGACCGGGTTTTCGGTCCTAACTCGAGGTAATGCCAAACCACTCCCTCATAACACACGCAATTATGCTCCCATCTATTTTGGTAGCAAGCTTCGCAGATTACAACCTTCGTTACTCGATGTCGATAGAACCACGAATACACGCAGGAAATCGCCCAACGGGGATACCTATTTCAAACACATTTATGCGCGACGCGGTGCGGGATTTGCGAAACTAATAGCGTTTTTCATTGGCAGAACTGGTGCGCACTAACCGCGGACTGTGTGTTTCATTGGAGATTTCAGTGCACACGAAGATCGTGCGCGATGTTTCATTGGTAAATCTAGTGCCGAGTTTCCGCACTTTCATGCAGAAATCTGGCACGAGCTCCGAGAGACGGTGTCGGTTGCGTGCAAAATATGGCGGCGCGAATTGGTGTAGGTGATTTGAACGAGCAAGTTATGCAAGTAATACTCGATTTCCTTTTGTCATCATCTAGTAGTAATGATGACGACTATTTACTTTCTAATGAAAGACGTATTATCCCCAAAATACAAAACTTCTTAGGGGTAGTACATAACTTTTCTGAGAACGAGGTAAGTTTTTATTGTAGGTCATACATTGCTTGTAAACAGGTAACTAGAAAAATATTTATATTGCTGTTCCAGTTTAAATGCAATTTTCGAGTTTGTCGGAGAACAGCGTACAGAATTATAGAGATGTTCAAAAATTCGGCATTTTATCCTAGTGAGCGAAGTCACGGAGGAATTGAACCTACGTCCGCTGAAATACACATTTTGTCTTTTTTGTGGTAAGTTTTTTATGTATAGTTTTGTATATATACAGTTGTTATTCAATAACTGCCATTTATAACAAATGTTAAAAACGATTTGAAGATATGTGTAGGTTTGCTGGAAATAAAGCGTGCCTGAGAGACGTCGCACAGAGATTTGGAGTGTGTCCTGCTACAACTTACCGACAAAATAACAGAGTCCTGAATTTCTTATGCGATATAGCTGGGAACATAATCAAATTTTCGGACAAAGAAAATACTGCAAACGAATTCTTTCAAGTATATATGTACATCTGATTATTGCGCTTAATATATATTATTGTTTATACATTATGTAAAAGAATTTACAAGTGAGTTATTTATTAATGTATGTATAACATCTGAGATTGCAGGTTTCCCTAAAGTGCTGGGCTGTATTGATGGCACATTTATTAAAGTGCGAACACCAGCACACAAAATTAAATCAACATACGTGAACAGGCATGACATCCCTTCAATCACGTTACAGGGTATATGCGATGCCCGTAAGAGATTTGTCGATGCATTTACAGGAATTCCGTCAAAGATTCACGACGCACGTGTTCTGAAATTATCAGATGTACATGAGGCATTGCCAGGACTATGCGAAGGCAATAAATATCATATACTAGGAGATGGAGCCTATCCTATACGAGAATGGCTAATTGTTCCTTATAAAGATTATGGAAATCTTTCCGAAAGGCAGAAGATGTTCAACAAAAATTTTTGTGCTACACGGGTATTAATTGAAAATGCATTCGGGGCTGCTGAAAGGCCGTTTTCGACAGCTCATTGAAGTAGATATGCATAATGTCGATAAAATTTCGAAATTTATCATTTCTTGCTGCGTGTTGCATAATTTTTGTATTGACAACAACGACGATTTCAATTTTCCAATCGAACCAGAACATGATGTGAATGAGCCTTATAACGAAGGCAGAGGGGAGCAGGAAGCTCTTCTACGTAGATTGGGAGAAATCAAGCGAAACGAACTCCTGGAAAGATTATTTCCTTGAAATAAACAAACATATGTATGGTTGTATTTCATAATAAAATATTATATTTAAACACAATATATTTTCATTTTCCTCACGTTTTTACAATCTAAACAAATTACTCTTTTTATCAAACAATGAATACATATATAATAAACAAACGTATAATATAAAACCTAAAAACACATTTCTTGCAGTACGCATTACGATAAAAAAACTGACCAGAACTTCTTACAAATGTAGGTAAAGTATAAAACTATCTAGCTGCGCAGACTAAATTGCAACAATCCTTCGCACCAACTTCCTTATATTAGCCTAGTTTACACCGGACCGTTTGATACGCGTACCAAGTACTATATCCGTATATGAAATCCTTATCAAATCTCGGGTTATCCCGGTGTAAACCGAGATTTGATACGGATTTGATACGGATATAGTACTTGGTACGCGTATCAAATGGTCGGTGTAAACTAGGCCATTGCGCTCCCACTTTGTCTGTACTTAATACAAATATCTAATAATCTTTAAAAAAAAATGTGCCTTAATACGACTATTAATAACGAACTCTAAAAACTAAAAATTCACAACTTTTTCTATAATTTAACACGTTTTGTGTTTTATAAAATAATAACTGAAGAATGAGGTTTAAAGCCAACTACTGTACTAAATACTTTTCCAGATTTCCGAGTTTTCGCCGCGTGCAGAGTTGCTTAATTGCCGACGTCTTGCTAACATTGTAGTTGCCGAATCAGTCCAGAGATCTAAAAATAGTTGCAATAATATTTGAGAAATACAAAACATGAATGTCAAAAAAATAAGTTGATGTAAAGTGTAAAAAAGCTTGTGTTTGTATTGAAATATGGGAACAAGTGTGGCAAAAAATCGGAAAACGAAAATCTGTAAAATTTTGTTGAGCTTAACAGGACGGATACTATATTTGTGATTTCCATTTCTTTCTCGCATTAACCGAAAGTGAATGTAGTATACACCACTGTGTATACTGTATACATGATGTATAAATATTTTATGGAAATATATTTACCTGCAGACTTCTGACTATTACTTTCTTCAGATAGTGCTGAAATTGAGTCAAACTCATTTTCTTTGTCGGTGCACTGTTTATCTCGGTGGTTCTGACTCTCATTAATGTTCACGTTCTATATCAATATTTCTCTAAATCAAAAAATGCATATTATTGTAAAGGTATATAAAAAAGGTCTGGACATTTTATAGTTACTCTATTAAGTTATCCTCAACATAAAATAAACAAGTGCGAGCGAAAATCTAACAATAACATTACCTATCTCCTTGCAGCCGATATATTTCCCTTAGTAAGTTCTCTTTGCCGCCATCGGTTATTGTATACAATTCATTTTGGATTAACAGTTTCACGTACTGGATGGTATATGAATCATCATCTGAAAAGTCAATAGGTACATCGCTCAATAATATATCAATTATCATACAGTATAACAATATAAACAACTATTTTTAGCTGCTTTCCTTTTACGAAACAACAACACACGAATTGCCACACTCGAATACGGTGTGTATTATTTCGATGTTTAATGCGTTTGAACACACATATAAATATATGTCTCACATATGTTGCATGTGCTTTATAAAATAAAAGCAGTCTTTATAACAAACTTTTCCATTGTTAGGTTAGGTTATGAGATTGGCAGAATCGTGGAATGTATGCTTACTCAATAATTTTTCGTATAATTCTTCTTCACCATATTGAAGTGTTAACTCTAAAAATTTCGTGTTTATTTTTAATGTTATTAAATATTCTCCCGAAGTATTCATTTTGAAAGTACTTATGTATTATCGAGTTAAGGCAGGTTAATGATCCGAAAAAATGCGCTATTTGTTGTGCACTTCACCAAGCCGCGAGTGTTTCAGTGGGCGTGCAAGAAACTTGCACTAGCGGCACACTCGGGCAGTACCGTCCCGCACTCCACGAGTTCCCAGTGCGCACTCAGTTCTGCCCAATGAAAAACGCTATAATATTAGTAGGGATAGTATGAGAGTTCTGGATCGGGAGCTCCGAGGAGGGGTGAGGGGCGGGGGGTAACCGAGGGTCGAGGGGGATGACGTCACGCGAGGGGGGGTGAGGGGGGGGTAACCGAGGGTCGAAAGGGATGACATCACGCGAGGGGGGGAGGTGGATGTTTACAAGCGGTGTCTCATATTACAAAGGAGGGCGAGGGGTGTTGACGTCACGCGGGGGAGGGGTGCCGCGTTAGGGTCGCGTAGGGTCCGCGCGGGGAAGGTGTACCGCGTTAGGGGTAGGGTCCGCGCGGGGAGAGCGGTACCGCGTTAGGGGTAGGGCCCGCCGCCGCCGCCGCGCCGCCCGCCCGCGCCGCCCGCGTTCGCGCTCGCTCGTTCTTACCTTAATTTGGAGGATGCCCGTGTCCGCGCCCGACGGGGTGACGCTCGAGCAATCGTAGAATTTCCCGGAGTAATCGTCGACAGCCTAGTTCACCCCAGCCGCGTCCACCACCACCACCATGCACACATACACACACACGCACACACACACACACAAAACAAAAACTGATGACTAAAAAAAATTTAAAAACTGTCACCGCGAACGACTTGCGCTATACAACCGGCGAGCGACAGTTGCAGACTGAGGCGTAACTGCTGCAAGAAACCCGCTAGAACGCTCGCTCTGTAAATACGAGACACCATAACCGAATGGCGCCGTGATTCTTTCTACGAAGAGTCAAATATCGTAGTTTAGGACGGGCATATCGGTTCATCTTTCACGCTCGTAAACAAATCGCGTCTCGCACTACAGAAGCGAGCGCCGATGTTCAGGCGAACGTTGCGTATATCGCTCGAGTGGAAAATAAAGTCGTACGTCGTGACCTGAAGAAAGGCTTTATTTTTCTTTTACATATATATATATTCATGCGAAGTGGATGGGAAAGAAGATATAAAATAAAACGCAACGTACATATATGTATAATTTATTTATTTATTTTTATAAGTTGTATAAAAAGATTCCACTTCTTTCTCGTGTTTTGACCATCAGTTAAATATTTTAAATACGTTTTGCAACGCGCAGTTCTTCGTATGTTTTCCGCATCGCACAGTATTAGCGGCATCCATATTGTTCAAAGAGTCGATGTCTTCGTAATCAGCATCCAGAGTCTCGATGATCATTTTCTTTCTTGCAAAATTTTCGAGCAGATCCACCAGCCATTCGCGTTTCTGGATTCCCTTGACGTACACGAGAGTCGGCGGCGTTTCGTCGTCATTATCATCATCCTCTTCCATACCAAGCACGGCCGATGTAATTAGATGTTTCACCATGCTGTACGGCACGTTTCCGTCGTTCCATCGTAATCCATGATGATTTTTGATCAACCAGGTAGCGCATGATTTGTCGGAATTCATGAGGAGATTCCACGGCATGGGGCGTTCAAAGATGTAATGCGCCAGAACGGTCCCCTTTCGCAGCACCGCCACCTCCTTCACGACAAATTTCATTCCGACGAGGAAACCTTGCAGGTCCACGAACGTTGGTACGGACATAAGATTTCTCTTTGATGCGTTACTCGAGAAGAATGACACGCAAATATGCAGACGTCTCGCGACACTTTTGATTTATACCCTGCTCCCCCCTCTTTTTTATTGTATCGGAAAAAAATTTCTTCGACGTTGCCGCGAACGCTCAGACAATTTTGCGCACCACGTTGGTCAACGGGTTGTACTGAATAACGCGATCGTGTATGATGAGACAGTACGCTGAGGTATTCGGCGGTACATTCTCCATACAATCGAATTCTATTCTGACATCAACGGTGGCATTTTTGACGGATTCGTTTTGTCGAGAGCAATCGATGACCACTATTGGAGCGTATTGTAGAAAATTCGGGACATCGAGACACGGCTGGACGTGCTCGCGTCCGTAATACGCTCTACTGAAACGTGCATACATATCGTACAGAATCGCCCATCTGTTTTTACTAAAATCCAAATTCATATCATCGTACGGATAGAATTCAGAGTTTAAATAAAGTTTCACGTTGGTCAATTTGCAATGATCGAACGTTGTTATTTCTCTGGTCATAACATTCTTCCGGCCCGTCTGCAGAGCAAAGATGACGTATCGCGGTTTTTCGAGCTGAGTCGCGGTCTTGATAGCCCACGAGTGCTTGGTCGTGTTTTGCAACAGGGGATACTCGTACAGATCCCACGAACGGAAACTCATATTCAGATATCGTCCGTTTTCCAAGGCGCGCAGCATCGACAGTTTGTTGATCTCGTTCAGCAACACGTGAGGCATTCGCCATTGTATCTTGAGTACGTTGATAGCAGGATTCAACGTCGGATTTCCCACTAGGGAATTGTTATCATTGCGCGATCGTATCAAGATCAATTCATGACGCGCGTTGATCACCACGCGTTTGTAATCCTCGCAAAATCCCAGTAGCATGCTGAGCGGTACGTGAAAAGTAAAGTTTCTTCGCGTAGAAGTGATGTCAGCGTTATTGAGCATATCCCAGCCAGCGTTTTTCAGAATCGTACTCGCGCCCAAAGACAGCGACGCGTAATTCTTGAGCGTTGTTGTTATTCCTACGTTTCTGTTACGATCAATCTCCACACCGTCGAGTTCGTATCGAATCTCATCGAACAAGAATGCGACGGCATTATTCGCCAATACCACGTTATCGGGTTCACCGTCTACTCTGTTCACCGTCAATATTCCTTCGACGTAGAGAAAACTTTCGCACGGCAACGTATACAGATCCTGCTGTTGTATGGGTATTCGTATCTCATCGCTATACTCGAACGTTGTGTTGGCGTACGCGTTGTACGTGTGAGTCTCGATCTTGACGATGCGATCTTCAAAGACCGGCTCGCTTCCAATGTTAAGGATATCGGTCATGATTCCTCAGATATTTCGCACCGCGAATCCCAAAGATTGTAAGAATTTAACGTTCGACGCTGTGAGTTTCTTTCTCGTATTTTTAGCGTCGCCTAACGCTGGTGATGACAATGATCGAACGATATCGTTGACCGCTACCGTAGTGTAAATAGTGTTATCTCTCGTGTGCTCCGAGTCGTTCAACACGAGCATCTCATATATGTCGCGCACACTCACGCGCGTTATCGCTGTCGCCGTCGTACGTGCAATCTGACGGTGATCTCTTCGCCTCGAAAATCGAGCAATCGTCCGTCCTGATCCACGATGCTTACCGTTAGATCCGTAATGCTCCGTGCGATGATCGGCAGGTAAATGATCTGCGCCGGTGTTTCCGATATCTTATATCCTGGCGGCACGCTCGGAGAAAATTCGTGTATCGTGTGAACGGGTTTGCCGTTGCTGTACGCACCCGCGGTCACGTTACACTCTACGCGGATAATGTTTATATTGATGATATTAATCGGTAGGTCCGATCGGTGCCATTTTCCAGGCTGCAATATACGCTTCGACGAGAATCCCAGCAGTGATCCAATATTGTTTGGTTTACTAAAGTTTACTCTGAAAGCGCAATTGATCTCACTTTTCATCGTGTTGTAATTAGCACGGAGCACTATCGGATATTTTACAGCTTCATCATCCTCGTACTCCGCGTTGTCATCATCGCCCTCGTCGCCATTCGCGCGAGCGGTCTCCCCTCGCGCGATATCCACAACCGATGTAAGATTGCTGATGGAAGGAGCTACGCGTCGCGGGCGTTTCCGTGAAACAGCGCGTTTCAAAAACTCGTGTATCGCTCCTATCTCGTAAGATCCCTCGGGTATCGTAATTTCCGTGTCATCCTCGTCGAAGTAAAATTTATTATTCGAAGAATTCACGTTTGGTATCGTGTGATAAGTCTCAAAAACCGTTAGACCGAGCTCGTAGTCACCGTCGCTCAAATCTACGGCGGGAAAGTAGGGCACCGCGAGGATGCTACTCTTCCCGGTCAGCGTGAATGTCATAGACATGTCGGGAAAACCGTTCGACTAACACTGAGTCTCCACGGCGCACCGTCAGTCCTTAAATTTACGCCGATCGTCGTCTATTGTCAGGAGGAATCGCAGGCACGCTTGTCCGCAGATGTTCTGATCATATGTTTGAACGGGCGTGCGATTGTACTCTATCTTTATCACGCTCGGTCCGAAATATCGCACCAACTCTTTCGGCGGTCGAAGATTACCGAAACTGTCAAAATACATCGCGCGGTTTCCCCTCTTTGCGTACGCTACCCAGTGAGTACCGGAGCCCGCTGTATCATCCAAATTTACAATACCGCTCTCGTTTCGGCGTATACCGCCGATTGGTAACGAGTCACGCATGAAAACACCCCTGAAGAACGGTACGCGCATGTGTTTCGCCAGTCGATTCAATTGTACGTTAGTCGTAATACCCGTGGGCATTTTTAACGTCTCTTTGACGTTTTTTTTTAATTTTCTCTCCTCTTCTTCGACGCAACTCCCCGTCCGCGTTTGTACGGAGCGAGATAAAGTCCGCGGCCTTCCATGGCGCGATTGTGACGTTGCATCTCTTCCAGCTGACGTCGCGCGGTTTTGCGAGCGTTCACGGCCGTTGCGACCCCGGCCGCCCCACCGGCCAGGGAACCGAGAACTCCCAGCAACGGTAGAAGCGGTAATACACCGCCTCGTTTCGCCGCCGGAAGTATCCGTTTTTTCGACGCTCTTCTCTTCTTCTTTTTCACGGTTCGCAAACCCATTCCTAGCTTCGTCTTTGCTTTCATAGCAGCCCAGACGGCTGTAGCGGCACCTCTCTCTCCGAGAGCCGAATCTCTCGCGATGACACGTCCTAGCGCCTTGTCGGCGAGTACCTTGTCCGCCGCGTGTCTCCCGGTGAGATCTTTGTTACGCGAATACGCTATGTCGTGCTCGCGACACGCCGCGTCCAATGGATTTACACCCGGATCGCCTCTGGCTAATCGCTCCTTCAGCCGAGTGCCCGGACCGCAAAACTGATAGCCGGGAATGTGCAATTCGATCGGAAGTGAGCTTATCGCGCGGTTGAAGAGACCTTTGCCTATTTTTTTCGCTGGCATTCGCAGCAATTTTTTATCAACGGTGCCGGACCGTCGATGTGCGTTCGATGATGCGGTAAATTATAATGTTCTAAGCACCGACGATATTGCTGAACCTCCGAATCCGCCTTTATATGTTCCGGAAGCCTGTCCCACACGTGGTGGACGTAATCGCCACACAATTGCAACAGAACAGCCTTTGGTACAAATTGTAGCTGCTCGGCGCTAAAATCGCGAATATCGGAAGGTCTTGATAACAGAATGAACATTTTTCCGCTACTGAGCGATGCGCGGTTTCGCGCACCTATAAATAGGCGCTCGATCCAGCCCTCTGGTCAGAAATGCGAAAAATGAGATTCGTGCGACAACCGCAGGCGATTCGCGTGACGAACTGCGACGATAGATCACGGTCGATGGGGGGCAACGCGGAGAAGCGCAGGCACGGTACGATGCTACCGGCCACTATACGCGCCAACATTTGCGGTCCCTCGAATTGCGGTAAAACCAACGTTCTGAGCTTGTTGGAAAGCCCGCACGGTGTACGTTTCGAGAACGTGTACGTTTACTCAAAGTCGCTTCAGCAACCGAAATATCGATATCTGGAGAATTTATTGACGTCGATCGACGAAATCGGCTACTTTACGTTCTCCAACAACAGTGACGTCATTCCACCGAGCGATGCGTGTTCAAACTCGATATTCGTTTTCGATGACGTGGCATGCGACAAGCAAGACACCGTGAGAGAGTATTTTTCAATGGGTAGGCATTCGAACGTCGACTGTTTTTATCTCTGTCAGACGTACGCGAAAATACCTAAACATCTGATACGCGACAACGCGAACCTGCTGATCCTGTTCAAACAGGATGGTACCAATCTGAAACACGTGTACAACGATCACGTGAATACCGACATGTTGTACGATGAATTCAGCGCGCTGTGCAGCGAATGTTGGCAGCGCAAGTACGGATTCGTAGTGATAGACAAGGACAGCTCGCTCAACAATGGTCGATACAGAAAAGGATTTAACATGTTCGCGATACCGCAAAAGCGGTCAGTTGTCGTCGGTACCTCGTCGAGGTAAAACGTCGGAGAAAGCATCACGTATTTCCGCGATGGCTGCGATCGACAAGAGCATGGATATCCGCGAGCGCGAGAAGGTTGCGAAGAAGATTGCGAAAACGAGCGAGTCGATTCGCAAGAAACTTCGCGCTATGAAGACCGGTAGGATCGAAAAGGACATTGAGTTGGACACGCACTTTAAGCCTCTCATCGAGCCGTTGCAAAAGATCGCCGACAAATCGATCGCGGTAAAGAAAGAGGAGCCGGAGAGCGACGCTGAGATCGAAACGTTTTCCGAGGATGCAACGCCGAGAAAGAAAAAATGGTCGGATCACCCGCCGGCACCGCGTAAATCTAGCCAATCGAAACGATCGAAAGCTTTACTGGATGTACCACCGATAACCTCTACACCGATAACCTCATCTCCACCGATATCATCTCCGCCATACGTAACGGCGAGAAAAATGCAGCCTACAATAAAGTTTGAATTACCCGCAAACATGCCTGTTTTTGACCTCACGGACGACTCGGAGCTCGCGACGCCTATTCGAAAGGAGTTGGAAACGTCGGAGGGTCGAGAAGCGTTGCACGATACCTTGAGTCCATTGGGCCAAGAGTACATCGGTGCTCTTATGAGTGTCAAGCCAAGGAGCGATATAGATACCGTGTACGGCGTTTATCTCGGCAACGATGGAATGATGCTCGGGAATAAACGTTTCAAGGTGGACAGCATGGATAACATATATATCGGCGACGTACATTACATTGGCACACGCGGTATTTACGAGTTGATCTTTAAAAACAAGCCTGATAAAAACATTTACACGGAGGAGGATATGCAAAAGTACAAGAATATTTTATTTGAGACGAGCACTCATAGAGCCAATCACGATCCTCTCGGGCGAATAAAGTCCAACAGTGGATACAAGTACATGAATATAATTCAGAAGTTGATACCGCCCGCATCCATGAAGAAACGATCCGGAAAAGGATTAATCGCGCCTCGCGCGATGACGCTGACCGACAATAAGATCGATTACGTGCACTGGGACGATCCCGACGAGCTGGTGGATCGTCTACGATTGCTCGACGCTTCGCACCACGCTGGCAACAATGCCCACAACAACGAGATCCTGTCGATCATCGAGAAACTTTGCGAAGCCGGTCTTTTAATAAATTGAGCCGCGCGGCGGCGAGCCGCTCAATCAGCGTCGAAATGCCGATCAACAAATTTGGTATATTCGAGCAGAGCAGAGACGCGTCGAACGCCGTATCGTACCATCAGTGGAGTGGATTAATGAGAAATTTCGTGCGCAATAACGCTCTGTGTCGCACTGCTACGGACTTTGACGCAAATTCGCGCAAGATTCGTCGCGTGGCGCAACCGGAGGCTGACGGTGACGCGGTTAACAAACTGTATGTGGAACAGAGCGTTAAGAGTTTGAGAGACGAAGCGGAATTCGAGAAGTATCGTAAAGCGCGATTGGAGACTGAATTTGAAACGAATCTTAGACTTCTGAGATATAGCGTTAAAATATTGAGAGATCAGTTGGAAGAAATCGAAACGAATCTGATCGCGCTCAAACGAGATACGCAAGCCGTGTTGGACGCGAACCGAGAGGCGCTCGAGGCACATATCTTTCGATCGACGAAACCTGAATAACGATGGACAGCGGCAAACGATCCGGGAAAGGTTACGAAAGGCTGCCCAATGACGACGACGACGAAGGGCGACGAGCGATTCAGGAACGGTCATCGAGCAGTTACAACGAACGGCTCAGAAGCGGTTACGAACGGTTCAGGAACGGCTGTGAACGGTTAATGAGCAGAAACAAACGACAAGCCGATGACAAAGAACCGCTATTGAGCGACAAGGAACGGAAATAAACGGTTATTGATTGGTTTAAAAAAAGTTTAAGATATAATTTCTTTGCGTGTATTATTACACACCGTTAAAAAAAAAAACATGACATCGTCGAAATCCGATGGACGCAAAAATATCGAAAAACGACGACTCGTCGAGGAACTGCACGCACCGGCGAGAAGAAATTTTCCCCGAAGACGCGTCATCGTGCGTGGGTACGATGACCTGTGGCAGGCTGACATCGTCGAAATGCGTCCTTACTCGCGTTTCAATAGAGGCTACCACTACATACTTACCGTCATCGATGTGCTGAGCAAGTACGCGTGGGCCGTGCCACTCAAGAGTAAAGGCGGAAGCGAGACAGCTGACGTTATCGCTAAGATAATTCGAGACAGCAAGAGGTGCCCGAAAAACTTGCAAACCGATATGGAGAAGGAATTTTACAACGCCGACGTGCAACGTCTCATGAAAAAACACGGCATTAATCATTATTCCACATATTCGGTGATGAAGGCATCGGTCGTCGAGCGATTCAATCGCACGCTAAAGAATGACATGTGGAAGATGTTTACGCTCAATGGGACTTACAAGTGGGTCGACGCGTTGCCGCGACTCGTGTCGGATTACAACGCGCGCAAGCATCGAACGATCGGCGTGCTGCCCGTCGACGTTACTCCCGCGATCGCCGAAAGACTCTTGAGCACGGTGCAGCGAGATAAAAATCGCGGGTCCGGCAAAGTTCAAAGTAGGCGACCCGGTACGCGTCAGCAAGTACAAGACTGTTTTCGAGAAAGGTTACACGCCGAATTGGACAACCGAGGTTTTCAAAATTGTTAAAGTACAGCGTACTAATCCCGTAACCTATCTACTCGAGGACTATCGAGCAAAATCTGTCACCGGAGGATTCTACGAGCATGAGCTGCATCGCGCGGCTTATCCAGACGTGTATCTCGTGGAGAAGGTACTTCGCAGGAGGGGTGACGAGGTTTATGTGAAATGGTTGGGATTCGATGGATCGCACAATTCATGGATACACAAGGACAACGTGATTTAATATATATATATATATATATAATGACATTTATTTTTACTGTATAAAAAATACATAAATAAAAATGTAATACATATAAAAATACATTTAAGGAAATAAATATGTAGAAAATAAAATTTGAAATACATATAAGAAATATGAAATATTAAATCAATATCTTTATTAATATCCCATCCAATATAAAATGCATACATACATCCAATATCTTTATTAATATCATGTTCAATATAAAACGTTTTATTTCATACATTACATACATATATACTTACATTATGTTACACGTTATACATTACGTTGTACATTACGTTATACGTTATGTTATAAGTTATACATACATACATGCATACATACATACATACATACATGCATACATTCATACATGCATACATGCATACATGCATACATGCATGCATGCATACATGCATACATGCATACATGCATACATTTTTTTTTTTTTTTACGCAGGAGAAATCTTCAACTACTGGGATCCCTGGGGCTAAAAGTCCCAGGTTTACCCAGTAGCCCCTTTCGGGGAAGACCCCCCCGGCCTCCGGGGAGAGGCATAAGCGGGGGGAGTGTGGGATTGTATAGCATGCACATCGCTCACGATACTGCATGCATACCCTGCCCACTAAAACTCCTGCGGATGTCCCTCACGGCGCTCGTCATGGGGAGCCCCGGGAAACGCACTGATTCTTCCGGGGCCCCCCAGCGCCAGGCCCAGAATTGGGCGCCAACCCGGGAGACGCCGACCGGCGTCTTCCTCGGCTCTTTGGAGCCGCCTCCTGAGACCACCGCGGCGGAATGGGGGGACATCCACCCAGACCGCCGCCCCTCTAGCAGGGGTGGGTTATGCTGCGGGCGTGCGGTAAACCCCGCCCGCACGCCCGCTCCACCCCCGCGGTCCCCCCTTTAGTTTTTGGGGGGGGGGACCCGTACGTACGGCCGTTGGCCGGCGTCGCCGACGGCAACGGCCTCATCACGTTCCGAGGGGGGGGGGGGCGAAGGGGGAAGAAGATACCTCTTGGGCGCACTAACTGTGCCCTTCTCCCCCCCGGCACTGTCATGTGCTGTCCCCCCCCGAAACCGGAATCGCGACGGGGGGGCCGCTCCTGGGCCTGCGCCGTCGTAAAAAATAACGCCGCCGCCGTGGTGGCGGCGGCGGTCTGCGGCCCGTATCCACCCCGTCGCTCCAGTTGCTGTCACTGGAGGGGGGTGGAGCTTCCCCCCTCCTGACGCGTTCGGCTGCCTCCTTCTGCGACATGACTGCGCCGCAGAAGAAGACGAACGCCCTCCATTTGACCTCGCCCTCCTCTCCCCCGGTCACCGCCGCGGCGATGATGGTCGGGAGGGCGAGGTCGTCTCCTACACTTGCCCGGAGGACACGGCGCTGCTCCTCCCACGCTGGGCAAAACTCCAGCGTATGCTGCGCCGTGTCTGCCTCCTCCGGGCAGTGATGGCAGCGCGTGGTGCGCTCTTTCCCGATCCGGCACAGGTAATCCCCGAAGCACCCATGTCCGGTGATCACCTGCGCCGTGTGGAACGTAAGGCCTCTTCCCTTACGCTCCACCCACTCCCAAGGACCGGCCGGATGGCCCCCCTGACCCTCCTGCCCCACAACTGGGGGTTCTCGAGGAATTCCTCCCATTCTCGCAGGAGGGTCGCTTTGGCCTGGAGCTTCAGCGCCCTCTTAACCCTCGCCGTGATGACACCCCCCCGTCCCTGATCGCCTTGGTCCGCGTGTACACGCGTGTATGTGACCTGGCGACCAGGTGAATCGGGGCGATTCCGGCGAGGGTAGTCGCCCCCACGTGTAACACGGTCCGGTAGGCCCTGGCGGCTCTGTTGGCTATAAGCCTTTGGACCGCCGCCAGCTGCCCACCAAGGCGGGCATTGCTGCCCACCTTCTCCTCCCACACCGGTGCTGCGTATAGCAGCACCGAGTGGACCGTGGCCACGTAGAGGCGACGCACGCTCCCGCTGGCCCCGCCAATGTTTGGCAGTAGCCTAGCCAAATTATTGGCCACCGCCCTCGCTTTTAGGACCACGCGGGAAACGTGTTCGCCAAAGCTCCTTCTCCGGTCGATCCACACCCCCAGATATAGGAGGTGGGGAGTGATCGGGACCTCCGTCCCCTCCACCCGGACGCTGAGTCCTTCCGGGGGTGGCCCCCCCCCCCCGCGAGGCGACCGCGCAAATACATGGTCGCCTGCGTCTTTTGGGGGGCCACTTTCAGACCCAGCGCCCGGATGGCGCGCACCACGCTCGCCGCCGCCACGTTGGCCAGCCTGGTTGCCTCCCGCCAGCCCTCCCCGCTGACCCCCAGGAATATGTCGTCTGCATATCCCGTGAGCCAGCATCCTCTGGGGAGGGCCACCCCGAGGACCGGGTCATAGGCGATGATCCAGAGCAGGGGTCCCAACACCGACCCCTGCGGAACCCCGCGCTCCACGAGCCTGATCCTCAGGACCCCGTCCCGGTCCGTGTACCTCAAGCCTCTGTCCCGGAAGTAGTCTCCGACGACCCTAATGAGGTAGGGAGGGACGCCGAACCGCACTAGCGCTCTCCTTATTACCTCCCAGGGGAGGGTGTTGAAGGCGTTGACGACGTCAAACGACACCCCCAACACCACGCCCCCCTCCTCAATCTCGGCCTCCGTGCGGGAGAGGACGCGCCTAATCGCGTCCACGGTTGACCTCCCCGCACGGAAGCCGAACTGGTCGTCGGAAAGACCTCTTCCCTCCCCACGGGACAGCAGGTGCCGGACGAGGCGCTCGGCAATGATCCTCTCGAAGATCTTGCCCACCTCGTCCAGCAGGCACACGGGCCTGTACGCGGACGGGGAGTCCGCGGGCTTTCCCGCCTTTGGCAGGAGGACCAGGCTGGCCTCCTTCCATCTTTTGGGGAACCGGCCGGCACGCAGGCATGCGGTAAAGAGATCCCTCATCCAGCCGGCCAGCTCCCCCGCGGCCAAGACTCAGACCCTGCCTGGGATCCCTTCGGGGCCAGGGGCCTTCTGCCCCTTGACCCCGCGGATGGCCCTCGCCACTTCCTCCTCACTGACCCCCAGGTCCTCCCTCCATTCCGGAATTCTGATTTCCGGAAAGAGGACCTCTCCTCCTCTGTCGGCGGGGAATAGTGTATCCACCACCCCGCCGACAAATTGGGGGGCCAGTGTTTCCGTGAGCGGTGGCGTCCATGGCTTGAGCTTGTCCATGACAAGCCTATACGGACGCCCCCACGGATCCTCCGAGAGCGTGGCGAGGAGCTCCTCCCAGGCCTTCCTCTTGGCCGCGAAGATGGCGCGGGAGAGTTCCTGGCGGGCAGAACGCCAGGCCTCCCCCGTCTCCCTCTCGTCGAGGGCCCCGCGCCCAGCGCGGGCCCTCAACCACCGCCGGCACGCGCGGACGGACGAGCGCCGAAGCTCGGCGATCTCGCCCGTCCACCAGTAGGCGGCTCGCCGGGGGGAAGGGGGCGGACGCGGGGCATCGCCGCGTCGCACGCTCGCGACGCGGCCTCCACCAATCGACCCGCCTCCGCGTCCACGTCCACCTTCCCCGTCCCCACGGCGAGGGCGTCGCCCTCCGCCTTACCCCAAGTTAGGACCAGGATCGCCGCTTGTAGGCGATCCCGGTCCAACTTCTTGAGGGCCCATCTCCGCCGCGTTTTTTCCGCGGCGCGGCGGCGGGACAGCACTGCCGGAGGGGTGGCCCGGACCATCAATCTCTATATATCTGTGGTCTGACAAAGACTCTAGGTCCGTGGCCACCCTCCAGCCGTGTATCTCGCGCGCGGCAGGGGGAGTCGCCCAGGTGAGATCGATCACCGAGGCCCCCTGCCGGTGCACACATGTGCTTACTCGGCCCGTGTTTATGAGACACAGGCCGAGCCCCGCCGCCCACCCCTCCAGGACGCTGCCCCTCGCGTCAGTGCGCGGGGAACCCCAAAGCGTGGACTTCGCATTGAAGTCCCCCGCCACTATGACCCGGCCAGTAGGGCATCGGCGGACGCATCCCTCCATATCGTGGAGCGTCCGCTCGAACCTGGCCAGGTCCCAGCTCGGAGGGGTGTACACGCCCACGACGGAGGTGGACCTCCAATGCACCGCCACAAAACCCACCCCGGCTTCACCACGAGTGCACGGGGGCCACGGGGGGGCCTGTGGCAGTGCCCGCCTTTGTGATAGCCGCGGAGCCACTGCGGTCGTTGGCCCAGCAGGGGTGGGCTGCTGGGACCCTGTAGGGCTCCGCGACTATCCCCATACCACACCCGCGCTCTGCCATCGTGTGGATAAATAAATCCTGGGCAGCGCGGGCGTGGTTCAGATTCGCCTGGAGGACCCTTACGGACATTGATCTTCCGTGTAGTCCATCGGGTCCTCCGGCACCTCCCTCACCGTTGCCGCCAAAGCGGCCCCTCCTCCGATGTAGCCGGGTCCGAGTGGGGTCTCAGGCTCGTCCCGGGGGTCCACCCAACCCTCGGAACCCTCCCCCGTCGCAAACCCGGCAAGCCACCCGAGAGCGGCGTCCGTCACGGCATTCGTGGCCGCGGCCTCCGCTCTCAGCTCAGCCGCCGCCGCCTCCGCTCCGCCCATGGCCCCCGCGATCTCCCCCTCCAGCGATCTTATGATCCTAAGGCTGAGATTCGCGGGTTCCACCCCTGTTACTCGGGGGCCCGTGGCACGGTTCCCCGAGGCTACCGCCTCCGGCGCGGGAGCGCTTTTTGCGTCCGCCACCCCAGCCGAGGGGGCTTTGGGCTTCTTGCCCTTCCCCTTTTTGGGGGCGGCGGTTGCACCTCTTCCTCCCCCCTTCCCACCGGAGCACGACTTGCCCCCGATCCGGTGGTCGGAGGGGCGGCCAGCCCGCTCGCAGACCGCGCATTTCGGCGCGGCCGTGCACGAGCGGGCCTGGTGACCCACTACCCCGCACCGGTAGCAGCTGCCGGTGCGGTCCACCTCGTTTTTACAGGTGGCTCGAGTGTGGCCCACCTCGAGGCACCTGTAGCACTGGAGAGGGCGCTTATCGAGCAGTTCAACTCGCGCCCTCACCCAGCCCACGCCGATGTGGCGCTCCCTCGCCACCACCTTCGCCGCCGCCAGCGGGCACCTCACGAAGAAGGTGTTAAGCCCGTCGGGGGCCCGCCTCGGCGGCCCCACCGCGATGCTGGAGGGGGCCACCCCGCCCTTGGCGGCAAGTGCCTCCTTTAACTCCCCCTCCAGCACCGAATCGTCGAGTCCGCTGAGCCTTAGCTCAGCGGACATCGCCGGACGGCCGACCCGGACGCCCTCCTTGCCGGCAAGCAACGCCGCCATCTTTTCGGCCAGGGCGTCCGCTTTGGCGCCGCAGTCCGGCCCCGCCACCTCGATACTCAGGGCATTGGTGGCCGTCCTTCTAACATTGAAGGGGGGCTCAATCCCCAGCACGGGGAGTTTTATGCTCCGTCTCACGAGGAGCATAACCTCCCCGTAGCTTCCCTCCGGGCAGGTCAGGGTGACCGCTGCCGTTCTCGGCACCCTGCGTTTCCCCGACCCGCCCGGCCGTGGGGTCGTCGTAGCCCCTCCACCTCCGGCCCTCCTCCGGGACGCACCACCGGTGCCCGGCCCGCTCGCCGCCGCAACCGCGGCCGCGGCCCGCTTCGAAGGAGGGAGTGGCACCCGTCCCTCCCTCCTTTTTGCCCCGCCGGCGACCGCCGCCGCGTACGACCTGACGGCCCCCCCGGCGGGATGACGGGGCACAGACACAGGCGGAGAACCCCGGGTATGCGGGAGACCCCCGCCCACCCCGGCGCCTCCCCTCGCCCCGGCTCTCAGCGGTGGCCCTCCCGTCGTTCCGACCCCAGGGGGACTGGCTCCCCTCTTCCTCCCCTTTCTCTTCTTCCTGGCGGAGACGGCCGTCCACTCGGCCCCCGCCGTGGAGGGAAGCGGCGGCAATACGCCCCAGCCTCCGGTCCATCTCCTCCGCCAGCCGGCACAGCTGAGACGCCATCCTCTCAAACTGTCGGAGCATTTGGTCCCTCAGGCTCTCCATGACCTGAGGGATCGGCTCCGACAGCTCCATCGCCCTGGCGGCGGCGGCAGCCTCCCCGCCTATCGCAGCGGCCTCCCCCCGAGGGGGTACAGCCCCCTCCAAAAGAGCCCGCTTTCCTCTAACGGGCGGCCTATACAGGGGGGGGGAGCCCCTCCTTTGCGAGCTCCTCTCTGTGCCGCTCGTAGGAGCTCTCCTCCTCGCCAACCTCCATGGGCTCCGGGGGAGGCTCCGCCGGCTCCGGGGGAGGCTCCGCCTGCATACATGCATACATGCATACATGCATACATGCATACATGCATACGTGCATACATGCATACATGCATACATGCATACATGCATACATGCATACATGCATACATGCATACATGCATACATGCATACATGCATACATACATACATACATACATACATACATACATTACGTTACAAGGGTATTTGATAATGCCCCCACGGTAACGTATCGGTCGTATTCGATAAGATATATCGTTTGTCGTCGTACGGACTCAGAGCGATTTTCGTCTCGGACACTGTACGCACTTGGTGCAATTTCGATCTTATACAGGACTGCTGTCGCATCACTTCAATTTCATCACTCAAACACCGCGTGTAGTCGTCGAACGTTATCGTTCTCGCGACAACGTTAATCTTTACACCTTTTGCTCTCTTAGTATCTTTTTTACCATCGACTCGCAAGGCGTACATTTTCGCCCTGAGTCCAACGAATTCAGTCATGATCGCGCCGTTATTTTCATCCTTCATCAACCCCTTGTTCTCAAGCGGTATACCGTACGCGTTGTCGACCGGGTAATCGCTCGTATCAAACCTAGCGATATCACGTTTCACGTTCTCGTACACATCCTCGCACTCTATATGGTAGATCAAACTGTCCGTGTCCGTGTACATAATTTTACACTTGTCGCTATACAGAGAAGACATGTACTCGTGATGAAATTCATACAAACATATCTTAGATATGTCGAGGATGCACATACCCACGTAGATAGGTTTGTTAAATTTCACCTCGAGTTTACGCATTTCTATGGCAACCAGATTTTCCGAAAAAATACTCCTGCTGTGGAAATTTGGTTTAGCGATCATTGCCTCCGCGCCGTATCTACCCTCCCAATGAGTCAATAATTTTACGTCTACATGATTACGCACATTCTCCATCGTTTTTCCGAATATCACATTATTCATCAATTTATATAAATTCTTTTCGAAATCATTTGTCGCGCGCGTTCTAAACAGAGTGTTTAATTCGATGTAATCGCGGAGCCATGGAGATTGAGCAAATTGCAATACGCGATGTATTTTTGTAACTCGAAGGCCGTGGCGCGTGCATTGCTGAAGGTTACGATAGTGTATGACGATAGTGTAGCGCTTCTTATCGCACACAGTCGCAAAAAGCTTGGCCTGCCGCTTGCCTGGCGGCTTATCGCGCGTCGGACAGAACGGTAGGTCAGTGTGCGCGTCGTGTTTATTTTGTGGGTACTCCAGATCGACCTCGAGAATATAACCTGTGGGCGAATTCGTATCGATCGCGCTAATATCAAAATTTGAAACGTCTTCGACCCATCGAAAATCTGCGTACGGTAGAGGTTGGCACATTGCCCAACCGTACAAGTTGTTTACGTCGAAATACATGAGGTACGACGATGGTTTCGATGGATCGTACGACTGCATGTACTTGTTATTGGCTCGCGCGTATCTGCCAGAACATTGACTCAGACCGCCGCGAATACCGCGTTCGATAAACATTACCATATCTATATCGGTTAGCAGTTTGAAATTTACGCGAGTATGCTTCAACATGGCGTCCCATGTGAAACCTGGCAATGTGTAGTAATAAGCGGGGTCTAGTCCGTAACTTTTGATGCAACTGTCACGAAAATTTTCGAAAACGTCAGCCAATAACAATACATCTGTTTTTAAATACAGATCGCTGTATTCTCCCAAGGTTCGAACGGAGAACCGCTGCCAAACGTTCACGGCGTGCGCGTAATCACTCTCGGATACAGTGTCACCGACCAAGGAACTGTAAAATAATTCGCGCGACGGTAAACGCGTATCCTGCAGCTTGTCCACGCCATCCACGTATTCGTAAGAAAAGACACCTTTTCGCGTCAGTAGTTCTAAATCGTGGGCTGATAATTCGGAAAATTTTGAACGTACAATTTTTAATTTGTCCTTATCGAGAAAGGATGCCAATTTTTTGAGACTAGTGGTGAGAAATTTTAACGAATCGATGAACCGTAATTTTATATTGTTTCGCGAATCTGATTTGTCGGCGGTGTCTTTAACGTTTTTCGTGAACGAGATATATTTTTCTTTAGTTAACGACAGTACTTCGATCGAGCCTGCGAACGCGGCAGCTATTTCGTTTATGATAAAATGTGCGTCGTAACCGGATAAATTGTGAAACACTACGGGAATGACATATGAGTCTTTATAATTGAGATTACAGTTTGAATGCGCGGGACCTCTATAGCGGCCGGTCAGATGGCAATGATCGCGTACTCGCTCCTCATCGTCGTTTAGTGTGAACGGTTTTTCACAAATGTGGCAGTGCGTCGCGCTGTGAAACGCATGCCACTGTTCTTTCGAGAGCGTTTCCATGGGGACATTGGCGCATAAAATACCCTTTACGCGATGCGCTATTTCTTCGAGTTTGTTGGCGAACCATGCGACGCAATCCTTATCGCGGCGAAACCGATACGTACATAACGATTCGTCGTACGAGCACTGCACGTAGTATCCTATGCTAAATACCTCGTGGCGTTGATATGCGTACGTCGACGTTCTCTCATCCGCGTCCATCTTCTCCAGGATGCATTCGAGATCGGCGTACACGACGAACGGAAGCCGCTCCTTCCTGTTGTAGTTGCGGAAGCTCAGCCATTTGTCGTCCTCGCTCGGTAGTCGGATGGCGCAATCGTTCATCTCACTGCAGTCTACTGTGTGCGATTGCAACTTGTCGCTCGTGTAAAAATAGTGTAGACATCTGCAAAAAATTTTGCAAATTTTACATATATCTTTTCTATAAAAAATATAATATATCGTATACTTTGATTTAAATGTATACTCACCGATCGCAAAAGTATTTCATGCCAGTGTGTTTGTTCAGTTGCGAGCTCGCGAGGCGGGACAGGTTCTTTATCCACGCGAAATGTCCCACGTTGTAGTCTCGCGAGTCTTGCACGTACAACAGATTGACGTGCTTTTCTCTCTTCCGGTCGGTGAGCCGTATCGGTAGAACGGTTAGCGTTTCATGTCCCTCGATGGTGTAGACATTTATCGATACGTCATTGAGTCGTTCAAATGTACTAATTCCTTTCAGAGACATAGGAAACTCAATGTCTTGTACATTTAACACGGTTGTATAATGCGGGTACGAAGATTTCCGATTCACATTCCTTTCGACTGGATACAGCGCGGCGACCACCGACCACGCGAAACACGCATTGTCCGTGGACCGGACGTTAATCACCGCTTTCTTTCTCAATATCCCTTGCGGTAATTTCAGGTGACATCCCGCGCGCATAGGATCGTACCTGTTGATATTAATTGTAAGATCGAGGATACGCGATAGGGCCCACCCGCTATCTCGCTCCTGGACCTCTTCGAGTTTCGCCAGTGTAGGTTCGATTACGTGTCGCTCGTACCACTCGCGCATATCTGATGTACGAAAGAGAGCATAGTTATTTGTGTTCATACTCTTATTGTCACGTTTATCACCCGTCACAAACTCACCGTTGAACACAGTGTTCACTTTCACGCTGTTGTGTATTCGTATAGCGTCTTGCACTTTCTCGAGCACTACACTAGCAGCGTCCACCATAAATTGTCGCGGTTCGATATAGTCTGTGTTAATCACCGCACCGGTCAGTATACGGTTTTCGAACGCGGCATCGATCTCTCGCCAAACGAGTCTTTCAGCGTTATTGCCACCGCCGCCACTACTGGTGCCCGCGACCACCAAATCACCACCGCTGTGTATAAAACGTCTATCTAATTGAATTCTCGCACTCTCGAGTAGTCTGACATTCGACACCAATATATGTCTATCTCCAGGCCAGAGCCGCGGACGCTTGGCGCGACAGTGCTCTTGGAGCTGTTCAACGGTTTCCTCGCATCGCTGTGCCCACGTGAAATACTCGCTTAAGGTAGCGACTTGGCGCGACTGCTCCAACAGTTCGCGCGCAATTTTATTGAGGTTTTTCATGTTTAAAAAATTTCTATTGCACTATTTTTAAATCTTTCTGCTCGCCGGAATCTTCCTTATATTTGCGACAGAATGTCTTTTAAATGCGAGAAAGTTATCTCTCCATGCGTCGCCTAGTGGTGTCGTTGCGAACTACCGTCGAACTAGCAAGACTTCCAAATCATATACTGTGGCTCTGACGCGCTTCATTCATCGTTATATATTTCATCTATTATTCTTTTCTCTCCTTCCAACTGGAGCATCACGTATCGTTTCTTCTTCTTCCATTTACTGCATAGTGTCATCAGATCCATTGTTCAGCATATAAGTTACAGAAAGGTAATATCCTTTAGACGTTGAGTTCTGCTTACGCGCTATTTTGTATACAAATTCCAGCAGCCGGACCTCGGCGCTCGCTTTGTAATACGCGACGCCATAACCGAATGGCATCGCAGAAAAATAATATCCCTTAGACGTTACGTTCTGCTTACGCACTATTTTGCCTACAACGTCTAGCAGCCTGATCTCGGCGCTCGCAAAATAATACGCACCGCCATAACCGAATGGTGCCGTGAAATATGCCTCGATAAACAATAAAGAGGACGCCATAGGACACCGCGACGTTATAACCGAGCAACGTCGTGAAACATGTCCTGAAACGTTAACCGAAACCTTCGATAAACAAGTCTTCCTAGAAAAAATGATGAAACAATACACCGCGACGCCATAATCGAATGGCACCGTGAAACATGCCTCGAAACGTTAACCGAAACCCCTCCGATAAACAAGTCTTCCTAGAAAAAATAATTATCATGACCGCGACACCGCGACGGTTAAATCATCGAGACAAACATTTTTTATCTCCGATATTTAATCGTGGATATTGTTTACATATTTAATCCGCCTGAACAATGCATTCGCTTCGCATTAAGCGACGTCATAACCGAATGATGCAGTGAAACATGTCCCAACACGTGCGCTCAAAACCTTGATAAACACCTTTTCTCAGAATACGTTCTAGAAGCATTAATCCCCCACCACGTCATAATTTAAAAAAAGGGTAGGGTGTTTTCGCGTATACGCTCCGTTAATTTTATGCGAACGGTCAGTCTTGTACAAACGGTCGACTTGCCATAACCGAGATTGAAAAAATGTACTCCGCTGCGGGAAACAACAGTGGTGGTGGTGCAAGCATAAATTATTACGTGCCGATTCCCGAAACTGCAACTCCATCGAATGCGAACAAGTAAGTTTTGTTTCATTTATAGAGTCTCCTATTTTATAATTTTTCCAATTTTCTTATTTTAAGACTTATCTTGTTCTTTTTTTCTACAGCACTTCGTTGGAGCGTCGTGCGGTGCGTCTATTCAACAGACGATACGCATTGACACCTACAGCTTACAAATATTTGGACATTGGGATCAGCGTCAGTTTGAAACCTCCACACGAATCTTCTTTTGTCGAATTGGTCCTTGGCGACAACCGAGGAAATAAAATCGCGATGCTTCATTACACGTGGAGGAAGCTCATCAATAGACGCACGGATATCGAGCAACTCGTGCGGTCAGCTGTCGGCCAGTCGCTGACTATTCCGACTATTAACGAAGACATAATATTCGAAGTTATGCAAATGCGTGACGATAAACTTGTAAAATTGTCGTCGGGCAATACTTCTTTGTACATGAAACCTGCAACTATTATGTTTTTTTTCGAACTCGAACACTGCGTCGAGTTGGTATGTCTCCAGCTATGTGAGTATTTGAGAGAGGTAGATAAGAGCCTCAGCGAGTTTGGAAGTCTTCTACGAACAAATCGTATTACAAACAAATGCGACGCCGTTAGTTTCTTGCGCAGCCATAACTATCACGATCTAACGTCAATTGTAGATTGTGAACTCATAGCGTATGCTATGGATGCAATTATGTATGCTACATCGAGAGAGAAATCTTTTGATGTAGTAGATCTACATGAATAAATGTATAACGTATATGTACATTACAATGTTTTATTTTATATCTCCTTTCCCATCCACTTTGCATGAATATATATGTAAAAGAAAAATAAAGTCTTTCTTCAGGTCACGACGTACGGCTTTATTTTCCACTCGAGCGATATACGCAACGTTCGCCTGAACATCGGCGCTCGCTTCTGTAGTGCGAGACGCGATTTGTTTACGAGCGTGGAAGATGAACCGATATGCCCGTCCTAAACTACGATATTTGACTCTTCGTAGAAAGAATCACGGCGCCATTCGGTTATGGTGTCTCGTATTTACAGAGCGAGCGTTCTAGCGGGTTTCTTGCAGCAGTTACGCCTCAGTCTGCAACAGTCGCTCGCCGGAATTATAACGTCGTTCGCTGTGTCAGTTTTTTTAAAATAGTTTTTTTGTGGGAATCTAAGCCGAGGAGTGTGTGATAGCGGATTGTTTACAAGGTGCAAAAAATGAATCATTAAGAATAGAATAGCTTAGGTTTGCCATGGCAAATCTGAGCTATTATATTCTGTATGATTAATTTTTTGCAGGATTATTGTCAAATGGCACCTCATACATGTGCAAATCTGCCAAATTTCTATTAAAAGTGCGAGAATGAGGTGTCAGGCGTGTAACTTGTATTTTGTGCCGTCGACGTGTGACTCATGCATGTGCACGTATTGGTTGCGTGCTGCGCGAAGGGGTGCAAATCTTTCCGCAATGGAACGACCGCGATCGCCACCGCCGCGGTATGAGGAGGCCGTTATTTCTTCGACACCCCCTCCCCGGTACGAGGTGCCTCAGGTGTACCCCATGGTAATATTTGAAGTGACCCTGGATGTCACCACCGACCGGAGGGTCGTACGTCGATCCTAATTTAGTAAGTGTCTTAACTTTTATTTATCTATCTATGCCTTACGTTAAAAATAATTATCTTTACTGCTTTGGTAGTGTGATAGCAAAAAAGATACGCGAGCGAGAGCGCGAACGGCGACGCTGGCGGGCGGGCGGGCGAGTTGAGTGAGCGGGCGGCGCGGGCGGGCGGCGGCGGCGGCGGCGGTGGCGGCGGCGGCGCGGCGGCTGCGGCGGTGGCGGCGGCGGCGGCGGCGGCGGGCCCTACCCCTAACGCGGTACCCCTCTCCCCGCGCGGACCCTACCCCTAACGCGGTACACCTCCCCCGCGCGGACCCTACGCGACCCTAACGCGGCACCCCTCCCCCGCGTGACGTCAACACCCCTCGCCCTCCTTTGTAATATGAGACACCGCTTGTAAACATCCCCCCCCCTCGCGTGATGTCATCCCCCTCGACCCTCGGTTACCCCCCCTCACCCCCCTCGCGTGACGTCATCCCCCTCGACCCTCGGTTACCCCCTCGCCCCTCACCCCCCCTCGGAGCTCCCGATCCAGAACTCTCATACTATCCCTACTAATATTATCGTGCCATTCTTAGCGTTATAAGGTTCGTCACCGGTCCTCTCTATATGGCGCGCAAAATCTACCTGGCGCGGAAAACAGAACTTGCACTCGGCGGCCGGGCGACACGTGCCCGTAAGTTTACCACACAAAGAGCACGTCTCTATCTCATTTCCAAAACTAATGTGCAAGTAGTGGCGAAAATAAATATCGTAAGATGCACGCGGTAGACGGGGAGTACTGTGGTAGCGCTCGGTACAGATATAGAATCCCTGCAACTCTCTTTGTCTTTCGTAGAAGGTTGAATACACGCAAAGTGCTCTGTTTAACCAATCTTCGCGTCGAGTGGCTATCTGACTACAGCTAGAGGTCATTACAGCCGATCTCACGTTATTATGACTCGGGATGACTCTGTTGTATCCGCCTTTGAGAAATCGCAATTATGGTTGGCTCGGGGACGTTGTACGGTTCTTCGCCCCTTTCGTTGACAGCTCGTAGAAAATCGTTTAGGATCTCAGCACAGACCGGACACGTGGAGGTGAAACGGTGATCTCCCAAGGTATCACGACATGCGGAGCACTTCTTAACCCGGTATAAATCTCTGATATGGAGGTAATGTCTAAGCTAGAGCTCCCGGTCAGACACGTGTTTTAAAATACACGGGTACACGTGTAGTCGTTCTACACGTCACACCTGACACGGGTACCCGTGTACACCGCGGGTACACGTGTACCCGCGTGTATTTTCGTGTTCGTGTGTCACGCACTCGAAAATAGATACTTTAACATATTTATATTTATAAAATGCGCACGACCAATCCTATGTCTTAACAAAATGTCACTCTGGGCTGCTAAAGGCATAGACATCTTATACATATGTCTATATGGCTGAAGACACCAGGGTGATGTTTTTGAACGCTTGTTTGTTTATTTCGTTATTCCTTTCTCGTTAACGATAATCTCCGTTTATCCGTCGCGAAAGCAAGATTTATAGAAAATTTTGTGTACCGATCTGTACACACACAGTCGACAGCGTTCCGTACATCAGAAAATATTTCTTCGCCTCAGTTGGTGTAGCTAGTAAATTACTTTTACGACGGTTGATCGTTATATTATTTTGATTAATATGAAGTCGAAAAGTTGGGTATGGAAATATGCTCGTCGAGAAGGAGACAAAGCATTTTGTGATTTATGCACTGATGAAAGAAACAATGAGTTACAATGAGTTTTCCTGCCGCGGTGGTTCGACCGGCTCATTAAGCTGGCATTTGCAGGGTATTCATGGACTTGCAAGTAACCAAGGAGACTCATCATCTAGAAAACGGGGGTGAGTATGTTATGTTTGTAGACTTTGTAAAAAATATAAAAATATTTTTTTTTAATGAGGAAATAATAGAGATTCACGGTTTTTGAAGCGTAGACAAATAGATATAAGTTCGATATTTGCAATTAGCATGTAAAAGCGAGTGATAAGGCATAAATATGCATATAAAAAAATATCTCGATTTTGCTGGATAATTTGTAAACTGCTTATAGGCATGTGCAGCGGGCTTGATGAATTGATTTTATTGAAAAACGGTATTAAACTATTTACTATTTTTCGATATTTTTTGTTTTTTCTGCTTTATTCAAACATAAAAAATTCCAAAAAGTTATTTCTAATGTTTAAAACGTTTTTTAAACATTTGTCTGAAAAGCACATTATTTTGCAACTTTCCGTGGAGTAAAATTAATGATGTAGACAGTATCTAAAATTTAAAATAGTACAAACTGAAAAAAAATTTTTACCTATTTTTAAATTTATATTTAGTACTTGTGAATATCAATATTAATTTTAATCAAAATCAGTTAATATGGCAGAGTTGAGCTTTATATGTAAGATTTGTGATATTACATTTTATTTTGCAGATCAGACAATTTAGCCACAGACGATGATTTGCATGAAGAACAAGATGAAAATCAAGTCAAGAAAAAACCAATGAAAACAATGATATTTCAACTGTGCCATGATCGTCATGTTTTAAACGTCGAAGAGTCCGAAGAAAATCAACTCATAACAACAATTTTTGCTCGCCAGAGAGAGCAGAAGGAATCCATCAGGCTTTGACAAAAATGATCGCATTAAATCAAATGCCTATTTCTTTTTGTGCCAGCAAGGGTTTTCTTCAGTTTATGGCCACTGTCGAACCAAATTACAAACCTATAAAGGAAGATGCATTAAAAAGAAGGTTGCACGCTCTTAAAGAAAGCGTTAAAAAATCCATAAAAGCAGAACTGAATAAAGTTTGTGGAGTAGCATGTACGTCAGATTGTTGGTCGTCTGCCTCTCAGGAATCGTATATCACCATGACGGTGCATTTAATTGATGACAATTGGGTACAAAAATCTTTTACTCTTGACACAACTGAAATGGA
This sequence comes from Harpagoxenus sublaevis, assembly GCA_030770355.1. Taxonomy (NCBI): domain Eukaryota; kingdom Metazoa; phylum Arthropoda; class Insecta; order Hymenoptera; family Formicidae; genus Harpagoxenus; species Harpagoxenus sublaevis. The sequence goes on along the minus strand of JASTWR010000515.1, from coordinate 32,530 downwards.
TGAGCGCCACACATCAGAAAATCTTGGTAATAAAATGGAAAATATATTTTAAGAATGGAAATTAAATAACAAAATTGTAGCTATTGTGACTGATAATGCTGCAAATGTGGTCAAAGCCGTACGATCCATAGAGCAAGTTCAGGAGAAATCTGACGTAACGTGTGCTGCTCACAGCCTGCAACTAGCACCTGAACAACTCACTTCATTCTGAGGATATTCAGTTTTTAGTTACTAAAGCGAGTAAAATAGTGGGCCACTTTAAACATTCGAATGTTGCAAAGTACGCCCTAAAGGAAAAACAAAAGTTATTAGGTTTGCCGGTATTAACACTCTTGCAGAGTTGTAATACAAGGTGCAATTCGATATTTCTAATGCTTGAAAGACTCACTCAAAACAGAAGTCCAGTGATGAACGTTTTAGCAGATCGGGAAATCACAACTGGCGCTGCTGCTGAAAAACTAGAAATCTTAGAAAGAGAGTGTATAGCTATGCAAAATCTTGCAAGAGTCCTTGAGCCTGTTCAAATGGTAACCTTAGTTTTGTGTAGCGAAGACGCTTCTGCATCCATGGTTCGGCCCCTTATGAAAAAACTATTGCAAGAACATATGATGCTTCTTGATAGTGATTTTGAGATAATTGAAGTCTTTAAAAATACTTTGTCGGATAGTTTAAAGCGGCGGTTTGATTTAGAGTGGAATTCCGAACTTAATATTGTTTCTACAAGGCAGATTGCGCTTCCATACTGGATTCTAGGTACAAGGACCTCGATCATGAAAGTCATGATGCCAAAGTAGCTATTCGCGATGCGGTTAAATAGTTGCTAAAAGAAAGTACTGTATGTCAGGATACAGAAAGCGAAGTTTGTAAAAAGAACTGCTTTGGAATTTTTGTATAAAAAAACGGCAACAAAATAAATAAAGTAGAGAATCAATGGAAAGCGTACTTGGTTGAGCCACTTTTAAAATTTAATATGAATCCGTACGAATGGTGGAAAAGTAGAAAAGATAAATATCCAGCTATTGCACTTTTTGCAAAAAAATATTTGTGTATACCAGCTACTTCTGTAAGCTCTGAACGCTGCTTTTCCACTGCTGGAAATATTGTTACGTTTAAAAGAACATCATTGCTTCCTTACAATGTCAATATGTTAGTATTTTTGTATCAAAATCGAAGGTTATTGAATCAAGAAGCCGAAGAGATTACAGCAGTAGCAGAAACATCGCCGACATCAGTGTAAATCACAAAACAAACAAATGCAGCAAATTACATAAGTAGCATAACAATTTTTTTTACGAAAATAATAGAGATTTTTATACAATTTATTTTTGTGACAAATGCATATTTATATTTAAATATTGCATATTTATTATTGTATTTTAGTTGTTTTTTATTAGTCAATCCATTATTATTATTACTGCCGATACCGTACGTTTTGTTCATTTTTTTTATGTTTTTACGAAATTAATACAAATTTCTTTACAATTTATTTTTGTGACAAATGCATATTTGATTTATATTTAAATAATGCATATTTATTATTGTATTATTGTTTTCTAGTCAATCTATTATTACTGCTAATACCGTACGTTTTGTTCACTTTTTTGTGTTTTTATGTTTTTACGAAAATAATAGATTTTTTTATAATTTATTTTTGTGACAAATGCATATTTAACTTATATTTAAATAATGCATATTTATTATTGTATTTCTCAACCAATCTATTATTACTGCCAATACAGTAAGTTTAATCCACTTTTTTGGTTGTGTTTTTTATGGTAACATGTTTAAAAAAATAAAAAACATTAATAAAAATATATTTTTTAATAAAAAATTTTGTTGCTTTTGAGGATACGTTCTTATTATTCCACCAATGTGTGTATTGAATGGCCAATAAACACAAATTTATGTCTATTTGCAATTTAGAAAATTTTTATTTTTTTAAATTTTAAGTCTATATTGTTATTAAAAAATACAATTTAAAATATAAAATAAGATATTTGTGTAAAATTCAAACTTCTTTATTTATTTATTCACTAATTTTAATATTTATTTATTGATTTATTCATTTATTTACTAATTTATTTATAACACGTGTTACCCGGGTATCCGTGTAATACACGCGGTACACGATACACGTGTTTATACACGCCAATGCTAATTACACGTGTCATTTGTGTACCCGTGTACACGTGAAATAAGGGGTTCTAGTCTAAGCACGAGTTCGTAACGGGGTCGGTGGAGGTACGGAATATCGCGATAACACTCTTCGCATAGGCGAGTATGGCCTCGGCGACTTCTATAGAAGCTGGCGAGTACACAACGGGCTTGAGATACCCAATGAGAATAATCGGTGTCGTGCGCGGGGGCGCGTTCATATATCTTCCGCAAATGTTTCGTGTGTACTTACCCTTGGCGGACGTTAGTCGATGTCGAGTGGATGGGCCGCACTTCCCCAGTGTTTAGGCGTCGGCGCGTCGAGTATTGGTGCAGGAGCTCAGCGCGCCGTTCCACGTATCGTCTTCGTCGCGGGTCGTTCCTTGGTATGGACGATGGAGGAATCTTCGGTGTCTCGATGGTCACGGGGATTAACCTGTACCTTAGGGCGTCGCAGAAGGTCCGATAAGATGCTTGGGCTACTTCCTTGGCCCATGGTGTGTAGTGCTGGTCGGCAGGATTCTCGTGGGCCTTATTGTCTTTCACTTTTATCATGTACTTGCGGTCGAAGCATTCGATGGACCTTAGGAGTACGCCCGGCTTCACTACATTTTTGTTAATACTCGCGTTTACTTGAGGTTCCGGCTTTCGTGCAAAGTACTCATCGTACTCGGGATCCTCTAGATACTCTACTCCTAGCGTTTGATTCAACGGCGCGGTGTGAAGTAGACGGTTAAGCCGTCGGATGCGATTCTTTGCTCCGCCTCTACGTGTTTTAGGCATCTGATATTACTTAGATATAGAACAGACCTCGGCAAGAAATGCACTTCTCGGCCGATTTTCAACTGGCTCCGCCTAGCGTTGTTCCCCTTACCTCGCCGTCCCGCGCGCAGCCTACGAGTCGCTCGAGGCTCAGGACCGTAAAAATATGTTTACAACAGCTTTCTACGTCACCCGTGAGGGACTATGGTTGACGCGTTTTATTTTGAAGTGTATCCCCTGTAAGCCTAATCCACTGATGACGTATACGACCCTTTAACCAATTAAAGCATAATTAAAGAAATTAACAAGAAATGAAGAAAATTTAGGTCAACTTTCGGAACTTTTTACAGCTAGCGGGAACGTCGATTTGCATACTAGATGTAGCCTCATAAGACGCGGTAAAGAATCGTCGCTTAAAGAACATTTTTCACTTTTTATAAAATTAAAGAACCTTCTGACGTCATGTACATATTCTTCGTTATGTCTTGACGAGAGCACCGATATTCGACACACGAGTCAACTAAGTATTTTTACTCGAATCGTACAAGACGATTTCTCGTGTGTTGAGGAGCTTTTAAATTTCGTCCCTTTACATACCACGACGATGGGTCTTGATATTTTTGTAGCAGTTAAAGAATCGCTTAAAAAATTTGGCATCAATTTTAATAAATGTTCTTCGATTGCAACTGATGGCGCAAGGGCTATGACCGGTTTAAAGATAGGATTTGCCGGACAATTAAAGCAGCGAAATATTAATATCCCCCTTGTACATTGCATAATCCATCAAGAAGCACTAAGCGGCAAAGTTGTAAAATTGTCAACAGCTATGGAGACTGTGACAAAAATAATTAATATAATTAAACGTGGACAGAAGTTCCTTAGTCCATCGAAAATTTAAATTATTTCTCGAGTAACATAATACTATTCACACAGATGTCCCACTTTATTGTTCAGTACGTTGGCTTAGTGCTGCTAATTGTTTGGAAATATTTTTTGCCATAAGAAAAGAAATCCTCCTTTTCTTGCAAGAAATAAACAATCCTAAATTTTAGGAATATATAGTCATTTTGCAAGATATCACATTTCTCTGTGAACTTGTCTTCATTACTGACATGACTAATCAACTTAGGCTTCTCAATTTAAAGTTGCAAAAACCAAATCAAAATATTTCTTAATTAGTTAGTCATGTCGATTTTTTCCAAAGGAAATCACAGTTATTCAAATCTTACTTAAATAATAATAATTTTCACTTTTTTCCTTCTTGCCAGATTCTTATCGAAGAACACGGCTGTAACTGTAATTTCAAGGAATATCAGTGGATTAGGCCTACAGGGAATACCACTTAAAAAAAAAAACGTGTCAACAATAGTACCTCACGGGTGACGTGGAAAGTTATTGTAAACATATGTTTACGGTCCTGAGCCTCGAGCGATTCGTAGGCTGCGCGCGGGACGGCGAGGTAAGGGGAACAGCGCTAGGCGGAGCCAGTTAAAAATCGGCCGAGAAGTGCATTTCTTGCCGAAGTCATAGAAGGTTGCTATTCAGGTCAGCTGCTCATTGCCAGTCCTTAGGCGAACGGGCGTGCAGCTCGTACCGCACTGCCTTATTCCCCAGGTTATCCAACGGTGGTAGCGTACGACTCGTATCGCACTGCCAGTCACTCGTGTGGATGGGTGGGCGAGAGCAAAAGAACTGGGAGCTTGGATGGGGTATTAGCAAGGTTTTCACAATGAATAATAGAGGTTAAACTAAACACTATTATATTATAAAATTCCACTACAAGTACAGTCCTGTTTGCAGGAGTGGGTGCTCAAAAGAGGTACAATTGCAGTGTTAGGCTAAGAGCCGCAGTGGGTGCTCAAAATACGCTCGTTAGACCTTGCAATTAGTACGGTTACAATGTTTTTGCAAATGGGTCTTAACTTGTTACTGTTTGGTCGTACTATCCTAACTTTAGGCGGTGGAGCGTTGTAGAATCTTGTATGCGAAAATATAAGTTCAAAATAGTAAAATATTCTAAGTTTGAATCAGTGAAAATATTCTAAGTTCAAAAATAATGCTTACGCTAGTTACGCTAGAAGCCTTGAGGCTTGGAGGTAGAAGTGTGCACGACCGCTGCTGGAACAAGACTGACTTTCGGGCTGCGGAGCGTGCTCTTATAAACCCTACGTGGGTCTATTTTAAATTTGAGAAACTGTTCATCACTAACGCCACGTAGCGGCGGCGCGTCGGACTGGTGCCGGGGCCCGATGGAGATGGTCCCTAGGGAAGGGAGCCTTAGCTCGGGAGCGTGTCAAAAGAGGGTTTCGTTGGGCCCAGGCTTTCAGGATCGTGCCCTTCGAGGGCACCGCGGGTGATTGCCGAAAAATTTTATACTCCAAAATTTTGCTTTTTTAGTCTTGACTTTGTCTATAGAAATGCTGTAGGATGTGACACAAGCTTAGACACTTGAGAGTCAGAGTAGAGCTAACTGAGTAAAGCAAATTTATACTGTTAGTCCCGCTCTCAATAAAACCTGTAACAGTTCTGACATTAAACGTCAAATTAAGAATAACAAGAGTTGACGTTATTAACTACCTATCTTAAAAAGATCCGAAAAGCCGAGAGATTCACAACGTTGGACACAGCCAATTATCCTGGGATTTTACTCCCTTAACCGCAAGAAAAGTACTCACAATAAGGCGCTCTGCTGGATCAAACGCTGTTCGCATCGCCAGGACGTCACAATCCCCACCACTCATGTTGCCGCGGACGCCGCGCCGCGGCATCATTCCGACGTAATTCCGACATTGTTCGCGCTTCGCGCGCCGAAACCGACGAGTAAACAGCTCGTGCGAGTCAGTATATAATATTTTACTGCGTAATATTTCACTGAACGCGATTGCGTGTTATGTGCCGAGAAACGCAAAACGCGATCACTTCGAACAATTAACGACGGCTCACACGGTTTAACCGTCTCTTGTGTTTAGCCATTCATGTAACGTATCGAGACGACGGCTATCATTTAAAACAGGTATTTCGCGCAATTCAAAATTGATAACAGGGAACGAAGCTCACAAGTAATTTCGTTTTGTCGTGATACTTACAGGCGACAATTTTTTTAACACGTTCGCTGCAAAACTGGAATTGCGATACTTTGGCCAGGAACCGACTCTGTTTTTAGTGATGTAGTGAACATGTATCCCATCACGCAGCAGCGCGTGATCAGCACCTGACTGACGGTACCACATCACGCGCTGATGCGTGATCGGCAGCGAATATGTTAACGGTCAAATTTTAATGGGGGTACTCACGTAAGTAGAGTTTAACGGTTTGACAGCTTATTGTAAAGGTTATGTCACTTTTCGTCTCTTTCTAACCTACAAAGAATTAACTTCATAACCTGTCAAACCGTTCAACTCGAATTTGCGTTAGTACCCCCAATATATTTTTGTTCTCACACTTTCCACCCCGACACTTGGCAATTTCGCGACTTACAAACGCGATTACTTTGAACAATTTTAGGATGGATAAAGAAGCTGTAAATCTTTTAAAAAGTTTGGGGTTCAATGAATTTATCAATAAATTCAAAGGTGAGCAAGGTTTTTGTTTATTTTCCATAGTTGAAGTTGTGTTTGTTATGCCTAAATTTTTATTTAATATAGTAATGTAAACTCTTCTTTTGTAATATTGGGATTCGTCAGTATCACAGATAGAGATGCAAATAGAAAAAAACAAAATGTTTTTTATAAAACGTTTTTATAAAAAAAACTTTTTTTAAATTTTGTTTTTTACATATTTAATATCTTGTATATTGTAAGTCACCCGCGATCGATTATGTACGGCACGAGCGGGAGATCGGATTGTCAGGATTATGCGGGCTATTGTTCGAGGAGAGACACGGTAGTGTCTCGCGCCAAGTACGCGCGGAGCGAGACAGCCGTGGCTCTATATACGCGACGCGACGAGTTGCGAGTATCCGAGATTTTTAGATCTCGATAACCAGTGAACGGATCAAGTTCTAACTAGGCTTATCGTAAAGCTTGGACCAAATTTATATAAAAAAAGTGTTTTTATTTTTCCGCTACGTGTTCTACGAGCGGAGATATTGCGATGCAAATTCCGATCCTGAAAATTTTCATTTAAGATACGTCCACGTTCTCCGTTTGCTGTGTTCGCCACGGCGCGGCGCTTGAGTCCAATTTTCTTGTGGCGTTCATACCCTTGCCGTTATGCGGCGCTCTAGTCTCTACGCGTAGAGATGCGTTAGTTCGATCGATCAATCACATGTGAGGTGACAGGAGTAAACATAACCGTATGTGCATATACGCGACGCGACGAGTTGCGAGTACTCGAGATTTTTAGATCTCGGTAACCAGCGAACGGATCGAGTTCTAACTAGGCTTAATGGATAGCTGGGACCAAATTTATATAAGAAGTGTTTTTATTTTTTCGCTACGTGCCCTACGAGCGGAGATAACGAGCGGAGATATTACGATGCAAATTCCGATCCTGAAAATTTTCATTTAAGAAACGTCCACGTCGTCGTCGTCGGCGGACATATAACATATCGTAATATCTCCGCTCGTAGGGCACGTAGCGGAAAAATAAAAACACTTTTCTTATATAAATTTGGTCCAAGCTTTACGATAAGCCTAGCTACAACTTGATCCGTTCACTGGTTATCGAGATCTAAAAATCTCGGGTACTCGCATCATCTTCTATCGGCCCGAACGTTGTTTACGACGACGGGTCGGGTCGACTCGACCTCGCTCGTCACGCATAACGCGGAGCGTGCGACACGCGTGGCGCAAGCGGGGCGCGAGCGCGAGCTCGGGTAGATACGCAATCTTCTAAATTGTTGAACAAAATTAACGCTTATTCCTAAACAATGTCAAAACATAAATAATTTCAGAAATCACTTAAATGTGCGAACCTGCAAATATTTGAGGACCATGGTTATAATTTTTACTAGTTAAAATAGTGGTTAAAATAGGTGCCAACTTCTCAAATTTTTCAATCATTTCGAGAGCAGAATTTCATCTAATCGAAATATCTTGTGTAAAATACAATATACCTTCACTCTTCCCATGCTTTCGCTGCTCTAATCTAACAAAGTGTATCTGATACAATGGTATTTTGCTTAAAATATGTAACAATATGTTTGATTTGTGCAATTTTTTTTTCAAGACCCGTTGTGTCTTTTTTACTTCCTCCGTTCTGTTATACAGGGTGTTCTAAAAAAGGGGGACCAAAATTTAGGGGGATATTCCTCACACCTCAAGAATGAAAAAATGTTATATGAACATGGGTGCGGAAACGATTTTTTCAGGAGTTATGTTGAAAATATTGTTGACTGTATTACTTACACAAGAAACAATTTAGGATTAATCATTATGTAAACAAGTAACTATAACATTAAAGGTCAAATTCTTCTGATTTTTGCCTGGCAGATAAGGTCACAACCTCATTTAGCCGTACTCAGAAAAGAAGCTCTAACTCCTGAAAAAAGTGTTTCCGCACCCATGTTCATATAACATTTTTTCATCCTTTAGGTGTGAGGAATATCTCCCTAAATTTTGACCCCTTTTTTTTAGAATACCCTGTATATTTATACTTATTTAAAATATTAGTAGGGGAAGGTGCTGTACCTTGGAATACTTTTAAGTCATTTATTTTTCTGAGCCGCAGTTTTAATTTAAAAATTTTGAAAAAAATATATTATTAAAGTACCTACATATATATATATCTTCCAATAAAAAAAGATTCAAATTTTTATTACCATCTGGTAAGAAAGTACTACAGAAATTTTATACAATTGGTAATTTTGTTTCAAGGTACAGCAGCCTTGCTGTACCTTGAAACACTTGTGAAAAATTGTAATTTAAAAAAAAAGTAAATTTTTTCAAAAAAATATAATATTTTATTAAATTTAGTTACATTTTGGTGATTTATTAAACTGAAAAAAAATAATCAAATCTAACGAGATAAATCATTATCGTCATAAATAAAATAGCCGTTCTTTTATATCATGAATTTGATAAGTAATTTTGCGTGTTTTACTTAATTGCTTTTAATTTTTTTTCTGATAAAATATTTATTAATAAAATAAAACAAAAAGGCAAAAATTGTTGATAAAATAAAATTAAAAAATAAAATAATATTACGTAATAATATTAATTCTAATAAGTTATTTAAGCATCTTTTAACAGACAATAAAATCAAGGTCGTCTAAATCTTCACTGTCCAAATTATCTTTTAAACTTAATTTTCTTTTTTGCAGCTGATACATCAAACGTCATAATATCTCTGATAAAATCCAATCTAAATATTTGTATTATAACTTAGAATTATGTCTGGTAGTTTGAAATCCTCAAAAATAAAAGCAGATAAAATAAAAATGTAAATTTAATAACAGGACATGACTGTGTAGTAATCGAAAAAACCTAAGTAACAAGTGGTACACGTAGTTATCTTTGTACCTCGAAAAAACTTAAGTAACAGGTGGTATACGTAATACTTTTGTACCTCGAAAAATAAGATATACTGTTCATATAAGATGCGTAATATTACAAAAAGGCATATCCGTGCAAAATTACCTTTTTCAAAAAGGTAAAAAAAAGACGCCAAGCACGCGTGGTGTAGCTCGAAAAAATCGAAGTAATCAAGAGACACGGTAGTGTCTCGCGCCAAGTACGCGCGGAGCGAGACTGCCGTGGCTCTACATACGCGACGCGACGAATTGCGAGTACCCGAGATTTTGAGATCTCGATAACCAGGAAATGGATCGAGTTCTAACTAGGCTTAATGGATAGCTGGGACCAAATTGATATAAGAAAAGTGTTTTTATTTTTCCGCTACGTGCCCTACGAGTGGAGATATTACGATGCAATTTCCGATCCTGAAAATTTTCATTTAAGATACGTCGACGTCGTTCTCCGTTTGCTGTGTTTGCCACGGCGCGGCGGCGCTGCTGGGGGGTCTGATTTTCTTGTGGCGTTCATACCCTTGCCGTTATGCGGCGCTCTAGTCTCTAGGCGTAGAGATGCGTTAGTTCGATTGATCGATCACATGTGACAGGAGTAAACATAACCGTAAAGTGGCCCATACACGTTACGAGTCCGGTTCGGCTCGGTTTCTACTCGTTCGTGGGTGGGATGTCACGGGCCGGGTTCGGCGTCCGACGAGCTAAATTTCGAGACTATTCGGGAGTGTGTGTGTAGTGAAAAACGTTCAAGTCTCATTACATGTACGAGTTTGACTCGCGAATCAAGCTCGCCGAGCCGGACTTGCGAGTCAAACTCGTACATGTAATGGGCCGCTTTAGACGTCCGCGTCGTCGAGAAATATTCCGTCCGCGTCGTCGCGTCCGAACACTCCGAACGAAGTGCAGTGCTGGAGTGACAGAGTTTGCGCCTTGCGGATGGCTGGTTCCTGGGATACACACTGTGCGAGGGTCGCGAGGTTATATCTATCGTACGTATTGCTCTTTCTCGCGGTCACGCTCGCGTTCCCCGCTCGCGTTCTCTCTATCTCTCTCGGTGAGTACCGCATGTTGCAGTGTTTCCTTGCTCTGGCTTTCGGCGAACTCCATCTCTGCCGTAACTGCCTTCGGGCCGTTTTTGTTACAGATTTAAGCAAGTTTTTTGTTGCTTTTTAAGATAGATATTTTATCTTTCTTTACTTGCAACTGCCGTGCTGGATATCTTGGAGTACAAGTTCACTTCTCATTCTAACCTCACTTTTGCCTGCTCTTGGGATAGCGCATGAGTCGCCTTCTGGTTTTCTCTTGTGGTGACATCTGTGGGCTTCGATACACACCACCAACTGTTACCCTTTTTGGTTCTACTCCTCGCTGTAGTCACCTCATCAATCATGCCACAATTAAGGAGTGATGACACAACAAATGCGCTTTTATGTCAACTGGTTGAGCAGTTGAAGTCGTCCGAAGCGCGATTCTCCGCATTTGTTGAGCAAAAGAAGGCGTCGGACGCATGTTTCTCCGCTTTTGTCGAGGACCAGCGGCGCACGAACAGTGGACTTAACAATAAGCTTAACCAGCTAAACAGCATAGCGAAAAGTGTCGACCGCAACTGTCAGCGTATTGTTGAGTTGGAGCAGCAGTGTGCTGCTCTTACGAATGAAGTGCGCCGTTTAAAGACCGTATTAAAAAGCGAATTAAAAAGTGAATTAAAAAGTGATCTAAGTGATCCTCATTTTGTTCCGCAGCCTTCTGCGTCTCGAGTTTTGCGAACATCGGACATCATTATTTCCGGGATACCGGGTTCTCTGACTGACACATCGGAACAGCTTGTCTCTAGTGTTTTTCGCGCGCTGGGTACACCGCAGCTTGTTTCTGATGTTCTCGAGACTCGAGACGTGGGGGGTAGTGTCGTGTCTGCGAAGTCTGTGACGCATGGTGTGGCGCCCAGCACTGATTCTGCCTCCGATCGTCCTGGCCTTGCGGTCAGACGGCGATCTATAATTGTTGTACTCAAGTCGCGGCAGATTCGTGACTACATACTCAGTGCTATGCGCCGTAAACGTCGACTGTCTGTCAACGATGTTTTCTCAAAAGATGTCCCCGGCCATATTTATATTAACGAACTGCTTCCTATAGATATTTACAAATTGTTGCGCCGGACTCGAGTTATAGCCGGGCAGTTATCTTTTAAGCACGTACGGTGCACGAACGGTATGATTTTTGTCCGCAAGGCACATGGTCAGTCTCCCATATTGATTACTTCTGAGGCTGATTTAGCGGGGCTTCAATGACCCTAGGCTGATGCTGGCTGTGTTCCTTCGGTTTCTGTGACCCGGCTTAACTTATATATTTCCCACGATCTTGTAGTCTCAGACATTTGTGATGGCACATGCATGCCGTTCTTATTCACCACTATAACGCGATGATCGCCTTAGGTTTAATGAAAGTTCCACATACGCACATGCGAGTCACTCTTTTTCACCACGATGAAATATTTAATTATTTATAAGCTTTTTCACGTTATGTTCAATATTACAATCGTTTTATGCTCAAGTCTATATTAGACTAGTTACGTGGTTATACTTGTTACGTACTCTAGTTACGTGGTTATACTTGTCCTTTAATTGAGAGAGCATAATTACTGAATTTCGTTGACTCATAATTCTTCAGCAGTATTTCAGATAATTTCACTTTTCAACGAAATTCTTAGCTTTACATTCTTAGCTGTATATTTGCTACTTATTTACTACAAGTGTTTTCAACGATATTCTTAGCTTTACATTCTTAGCTGTATATTTCGCTACTTATTTACTACAAATGTATTTTCAACGAAATTCTTAGCTTTATATTCTTCTTTCTATTTTCAACGATATTCTGAGCTTTACATTCTTAGCTGTATATTTCGCCACTTATTTACTATAAATGTATTTTCAACGTAATTCTTAGCTTTATATTCTTAGCTGTATATTTCACTACTTATTCACCATAAGTGTATTTCTTTGTTCTTTGATCTTTGTTTTTATCTGCTTTTATTGTACCTTGCTTGGGCATAATAAACCTAATCAATCAATCAATCAATCTCTCTCTCTCTCTTTTTCTCTAATAATGACTATCAAATATATCTGATAAAATTAAATCTAAATATTTTTTGTATTATAACACAAAAATTATATCTGACAGTGACATCCTTAATTAAATGTGCAGTGTAGTTTGTATTATAAATTATTAATTGCCTTATTTTGTTAACAAACTTTACTATACATATATTACCTACTATGACATTCTGCCAATAGCATCGTACATGCCAAATTCTGTATCAAATCTGTTTTTCTTTCGACAAAATTTATTTATAGCAAACACTGCATAATGTGCTCTCGACAAATTTGACTTTGCCATATATATTCATATTTTGTGTCTTAATTTTTTTAATGATTTATAAATTTATACAAACTACACTGCACATTTAAGGATGTCAAACTCTCAGATATAATTCTTGTAAGTTATAATACAAAAAATATTTACATTTGATTTTATCAGACATAAATGTCGATGTCGATAGACATTATGGCGTTTGATGTATCTATAACAAAAATGGGTGATATCCGTACAAAATTACCTTTTACAAAAAGGTAAAAAAAAGACGCCAAGCACGCGTGGTGTACCTTGAAAAAATCGAAGTAGTTATCTTTGTACCTCGAAAAAATCCAAGTAATATCTTTACTTTTAAAAAACCAAAGTAATATATTTACCTTGAAAAAATCGAAGTAATATATTTACCTTGAAAAAATCGAAGTAGTTATCTTTGTACCTCGAAAAAATCCAAGTAATATCTTTACCTTAAAAAAACCAAAGTAATATATTTACCTTCAAAAAATCGAAGTAATATCAAGAGGCACGGTAGTGTCTCGCGCCAAGTCAGCGCAGCGCGAGACCACCGAGCCTCTTTTACGCCGAGACGATATTTCAAGGGACCTTCGATTATCAGATCTCAATAACGGCTAATCCGATCGACTTCTAACTTGGCCCGATGGATTGCTTAGGTTCAATTTGTATAAGAAAAGTGTTTTTATTTTTCCTTTACGTGCCCTACGAGCGGAGATATCGCGATGCAAAATCTAAATACGGTGAATTTGATGACATTTTAATAAATTCTCCTTCTCCGTCGTACTTTTAGGCATGTAATGAGGTGCGAGGACGGGGGTGAGGAAATGTACGGTTCACTCTTTCGACCACGGCGTCTCTCGCAAGCTAATAGTGCAGTGCAGTGTAGCGTAGTGCAGTCAAGTGCAGTATGTGACAGTGCAAGACGCGCGATGCGCGCGACATTGAAATAAATTTGGTTAGTAACGAGGTGACCGCCCAGTTGCTCCTGCCAGTTTTAATTAATAATAGAATGTAAATAGCGCTAAAAGCGCGCTCCCCGAACGCAGCTTATTAAGTGTTACATTAAGTTTATATTTTATATTTTTTTCCTATGAATTTATTATTTAGAAAAATTGAAAATTTACAAATTTAAATACGGTAAGAAGCAATAATCTTTTAAGATATTTTATCAAGATTTTAAAACATAAAATGGTTATGTAAAAATAAAAGTAATTTGTGCACCTATTTGTAATAAAGAGTTGGTACTTTATTTATAAGATGTGCATTTATTGGATTCTCATGTACTTCTTTTCATTCCTGTTCAACAGTTATTACATTTTACATATTACGTGCAAGTTTGTTAATTATCAACAACTGCATAGCAGTGCACACATATAATTCTTGTAGATAATAATAATATATTGTATTGTAGTCACTATAAACTGTTTTATAAATAAATATTCTCTTTGCGTGATAATTTCTTACTTTTTTGATGCAATTATATCTTCCAATTAAGTCTGAAAATTATAATTGGGATAATAGGTTTATGTGGTAATGTATTTTTTACAATTTATACATAAATAACAGTTTAGCTTATACATGTTACAAAATGTGTGTATTTTTAAAGTTCAAAATGCAATTACAGAAATTAATACAGCATTTAATACAGAAGTACATTACAGATATACCGTCAATTGATTGTCGACGAGTAAATATCGTACATATCATCATACAAATTATTAACTGTAAGTATAAATGTTTTTATTACTTTAAGTATACTTAACATTATTTTAAATTAATTGAAAAAAATATTATATTTTCCGCAGCTTCCCATATGTATGTTGTGACCACGACCGCGACCGCGACTACGACCGCGACCACGACCGCGATATCTCCCCGCTCTCTGCCATCTTGGTGTGGTCCTGTAATAATTTTTTATATAATTTATCTTATACATATACATACATGCATACATATGCATACACACACACACACATTTATTATGTGTGTGTATATATATATATATATGTAAAGAAAGGTACTTTCTTCATTTGAATTTGCCGCGCTAGAGTAGTTGGTAGTAGGCTGAAGTCGGTCACACTGATCAAGAGAGATAGATAGAGAAAGGGAGAGAAAATGATAAGCACGTGTGCGCATTTTGCAAAATCATTGATAGAAAGATAGTTTGAATAAAGAGGGTAGAAAAAGTGCAATTAGAGGTGTAACGGAGAAAGACACTTTAATTGTCGTTTCTCTTGTTACAGGTAAGATTGTAAATATTGTACATAAGACGTTAAAACATAGTAAATAAAATTTAAATCTCTTGTTACAGAGCAACACATTTGTTTCTTTCTTGGAAAATCCTTAATAATAGAAAACATCTTACAAAACGACAATTTCAGTCAATTAAAATAATGGATAAATTACAATTTGAATTTACAATAGTCGCTTCTCCAAAAGACGAGAAGTCGAATGTGATCGCCATAACCTCAATTAGAACAAAAGACGGATTGACGTATGTCTTACAAGGAGACCATAGATACATAGCCAATCATATAGAGTTGATGAAAACAGAGAATTATTTGAAAGCAAAAAATAGTTTTAAAAAAAGACATCAGTCAAGAAAAGTGTGGATCTCTATGACAGAAGAGTTGAGAAAAATTTATATAGATGAGGATGGTAATATACAGTTTGCAGGTGAATACTTAGAAGAAATAGAAGAAAAAGACAGAGCTGATATAAGAAAGGATGATTTGAGTAAGATACTAGAAAAATTGATGGAAACATCACAGAAAAAAGAAGGAGAGAAAAATTTAAAACAGATTGCAGATAAGTACATGATTGAGAAATTCACTAGTAAGCACTCAAATGCCAAACAATGGATAGAGACATTTGAGAAGGAGTGTACAAGATTTGATATCACAGAAGATGAAATGAAAATAGAGATATTAAGATTGTTTTTGGATAAATCTTGTTCAGACTGGCACTGCGCAACGTTAACGAAGTTGACAGTTACTGCTAAATGGATTGAATGGAAAGATAGATTTCAAGAGACCTTTGCTGATAAAGGATGGAGCACGGTAACATATGCTTTGTCATTTAGATATAAAGAAGGATCGCTTATTGATTATGCAATGAGAAAGGAAAGACTTCTGTTAGATATGAATAAAAATATGGATACAAAAACATTAACGACCTTAATAGCACTGGGACTGCCAGACTTCATTATGAATAAAATAGATAGAGAAGAATGTGAAGATTCAACTAGATTGTTTAACGAAATAAGGAGGTATGAGAGTTTAGTAAACAAAAAAACTTTTCCAAAGAAGAAAGAAGAGAAATTTGAAAATAAAAAGAAGACTGAAGATAAAAGGCCATGCAAGAATAGAGTCATAGAAGATAAAGATATAAATAAAATACATTTAAAAACGGCTAATGGTGTGAAAAGAACAAATGGTCTAATAACAATTAAGGTAAAAATTTTTAATATTGAAAAAATGACAGATGTACATATTGTTGAAAGAGATGATTTTGAAGACTTTATTATCGGACCAGACATGATAAAAAAGTTTAAGTTAGTCCAGAATGAAAATTTAGTGATAGAACAAGCGAGAGATATAAATATAACAACTGTAAATAATACAAATTATAAACAAAATAAGATAGAGATGTATTCAGTGAATTTTAATGAACATATAAAAGAAAGTGAATTTGAAATAAAAATAAACCACTTAGATATAAATAAGAAGAAAAAGATAGAAAGACTGATAGAAGAATATAAGATGGTGTTTGCAAAGGATAAGTACGACATAGGTACTGTAAAAGATTATGAAGCTCGGATAGATCTATTGATTGATAAATATTGCAGCAAGAGGCCGTGTAGATGCACAATAGAAGATAGAAAGGAAATTGAAGAACAAGTTGCAAATCTTTTAAAGAGACACCTCATTGAAGAATCATACAGTCCATTTGCAGCACCAGTAACATTGGCATTTAAAAAAGAGGAAAACAAAAAATCTAGACTTTGCATTGACTTTAGAGACTTAAATAAAATAATAGTACCACAAGCTCAACCATTCCCGATAATAGATGATTTGATAATAAAAACGAGAAACTGCAAATATTTCACAACACTGGATATAAACTCAGCTTTCTGGTCTATTCCACTTCGAATTGAAGACAGAAGTTATAACGACCCGCCTTTAGGTAGCGAACGCGGACTAGCTCGCCGGGTCAGGAGTTCGCTAGGTAGGTCCGGAGACAATAAACGTGAGAAGAGTGTTTGATAAGAAAAATAAAGATATAATTTATTATATTTAAATGTCTGAGAATAACAAAGTCTTTGACTAGTATCGCGCGTGGATTGTACCGCTGAGATCCGTCGTGTATCGACTCGTCGGGGATCACTAGTTTATTATAATTTTCATGACTATCGAAATTATATGTTTACAATAAAAGAGAACACCGGTAGGGTACTTCGGAGGCGCGGATGCCCAGTACGTTCGATAATACTTGGATATAATAACTTTGAGCTTATCGGCGCGTGTACTTCGGAGGCGCGGATGCCCAGTACGTGCAATAATACCTGAATATAATAACGATGAGATTATCGGCGCGTGTACTTCGGAGGCGCGGATGCCCAGTACGTTTACTTAATGCTGGAATATATCAAATGTGAATTTATCGGCGTGAGTACTTCGGAGGCGCGGATGCCCAGTACGTTAAATCGACGTTAATTATAAAGGAAATAATACGGCTCGGTGAATATAGATCAAATGTGAATTTATCGGCGTGGGTACTTCGGAGGCGCGGATGCCCCGGACGTTAAATCGACGTTAATTATACAGGAAATAATACGGCTTGGTGAATTATATCCCTTAGTAGCACGCGTAGCAGTTCGCGGGTGAGAATATAGGTGATCCCGGTGATTATACGTAAGGATCCAGACGGCGGTACGGCACTCGGGAACGTTCGGACATACGGACCGGTCCGTCCCGATTAGCCAGGAGTCGTTAGCGTCGGCGACGAGAGCACTCGTCCGAGACGGAGAGCTCTCCACCTCGGTTTTCTGCCTTCGCAGGTATTAGGAACCAGAAACGTTTGTAGGATAAGCAGCAACGAGAGCACTCGAACGTGGACAGAGAGCTCTCGACCACGACTTCTGCTTTCTAGGATCAGGATAGAGTAGTCTTTTAAGCTCGCGTCCCGCATTTTTATACCGCCGGGGTAACGGTACTTTTGCGCGCCCGGCGTGGGGGTTTGACAGCAGCGCGCACGTGTGTCGACGACCACGCGGTCGGAGCTGTCAACTCGCTTTCGGCGCTCGGCGACGCTCGGCGGCGCTCGGCGGCGCTCGGGTCCTGTCGGCCTTGTCGGCGGACCGCTCGGTCGGGCCGCGACGTCTCGAGCCGTTATTACGGCGAGATCGTGTTTTGTAATTAAAAAAATGGGGTGGGCGCAGCGCGCCCACGTTCCTGCCCGGCGGGTGTTCGGCCGGGTGGTGTCCGGCGGGTGTAGCCCGGACAACGATGCGGGTTAGGGGCGCATCGTTACAAAGTAAAACAGGTTTCGTTACGCAAGATGGTCACTTCCAATGGACCTGTCTACCATTTGGCTTGAAAACATCACCGGCAATTTTTCAACGAATTCTAAGTAGCATCTTAAGAAAACATCGATTAACAGGATTTGCAGTGAACTACATTGATGACATCTTGATATACTCATCGTCGTTTGAGGAACACGTAGAACATATAAAACAGGTATTAGAGGCAATAACAAAAGAAGGTTTTAGAATTAATTTTAAATTGCACCAGTTTTAGTTTTAATGGACAGATATATGATCAGATATTTGGCAGTCCTATGGGCTCTCCGCTCTCACCCATTCTTGCAGATATAGTGATGGACGACTTGGAGACAATTTGTCTCAGTTCTTTAAAACCTAAGATTTCCACATTTTTTAGATATGTTGACGATATATTCGCGATAGTTCCAAGAGCGAACATTGATGAGGTACTCAATATTTTCAACAGTTATCACCCACGGTTGAAATTTACTTGCGAAATTGAGTCAAACGACAGGATAAATTTCCTTGACACTACCGTCCTCAGAAATGGCGACACATTAATTACGAATTGGTACCGAAAACCAACTTTTTCCGGACGCTACATTAATTATTTGTCTAACCATCCTGAAAATTATAAAAAAAATGTGATTACGGGTCTCGTAGATCGTGCTGTTTTATTGTCTGACAAACGGTTTCATACGACTAATATCAAAATTGTCAAAGAAATTCTGAGCAATAATTGTTACCCGATACACGTGGTTAATAAATGTATCAAACAACGATTAAAGGACATCAAACACCGCAATGCTACAAGAAATAATGATGATGAGACGGATAACATTGTTAATTTGGGAAATTTCATAACTATTCCGTATATTAAAGATTACAGTGAAAAGATCCGTAACATTCTTAGCTACCGTGGTTTTGATGTCGTTTACACCGTACCTAAAAAGCTCAATTGCGTTATTAGGAAGGGGAAAGACAGACTGGATGACATGAAACAAATTGAGTTGGTTTATAAGATTGATTGTTTAGATTGCAATGCTACATATATAGGACAAACGAAAAGACATCTTGAAACACGTATTAAAGAGCATGAAACGAATATTAAGAAGCACGCTAGCAAGCATTCCGTGATAAGCAAACATCGGCTTGAGTTGAATCATGTGTTTAATTGGCAAGAAGCAAAGATCCTACACAAAGAAAAAC
This sequence comes from Harpagoxenus sublaevis, assembly GCA_030770355.1. Classification (NCBI taxonomy): domain Eukaryota; kingdom Metazoa; phylum Arthropoda; class Insecta; order Hymenoptera; family Formicidae; genus Harpagoxenus; species Harpagoxenus sublaevis. Next base: position 13,016 of record JASTWR010000515.1, on the reverse strand, counting down.
ATTTTAAAAAGAGAGAGATTGCTGAGATGTTTTTCATCAAAAAACATAATCAGGCGATCAACCTCCAAAAAGATACGGAGAAGATGACGGTAATATACGACCGACTAATAGGGGATATGTGATCAACCTCTATTTTATTTTTATTTTTGTTTGTGTATGACTTGGCTCATTGTATTGTTTGTAACCGTGGCGTGCAGACGTGTTTTTGAACAATATCTGTTTTATTTTATAACGCACACAGCATGTAAGTTCTGACATTATTCTTTGGTTTGCGATCTCTTCTACGTTTTTTATTATAGCGACAAATTTTTGATTTTAGTCTTAGATCGGACTTGCAGGTACACGTTGTGACTAATGAATGTCTGTGTAAGAATTTATGTATACACTTGAAAAGGAGCCGAAATTGGTTCGAAACGTCGTGTCGACATTTTCAATATATGTGCCAGTCATGGTCAATTAAATATTATTTTTGGTTATAGAAGGTTTTAGATTGAAGTTTAAGAAATGTACGTTCGCCTCGGATTCGGTAAAATATTATTGGAATGTACAACGATACACACATTCACACACCGTACACTCGTACACACTGTTGTCACATACACACATACACACGGATATACACATAACACGTAAACAGAGTCTATCCGATCATGCGAGATCGTTGTAAAGTTAGTCGCTCCAAATATATGAGACCGAAAGGACGTTATAGTGAAATTGTCGTGGCGTACCGTATTCTAATTCTTCCTCTTCCTTTAAATTCCTGAAAGTTTACTTGCGTAAGTTTCAACAGGTTATGGGCCCAGTATTGAAGTGAAAGAGAGTAAGAGTAATTTAACGAGAGTAAGAGTACGGGCGCGAGTGAACAGACAAGATGGATAACGCTCATCTTGGTATAATAAAGCTCAACAGTGAAAACTACCAGATATGGAAATACAAGCTGGAAATGCTGTTGACGAAAGAAGACTTGTGGAATGTGGTGAATCAGGAGCCGCCAACCGATGCATCTCAGCTTGCAACATGGACAAAGCGCGATGGGAAAGCGCGAGCGAATATTGGCTTACTTGTCGAGGACAGCCAGCTCGTACACATACGTACAAAGGCGACGGCAAGAGAGCAATGGCTGGCTCTGAAACAATACCACGAGAAATCTTCGCTTACAAGCAAAGTATTCCTGCTGAAAGAAATTTGCAATATGCGGCTCAGTGAAGATGGAGACATGGAAAAGCATATAGGCACGATGCAAAATCTTGTCGATAAGTTGACCGCATTGGGAGAAGTTCTCGATGAAAAATTAGTCGTTGCGATGCTGCTGTGTAGCTTGCCGGATTCATATAACACCATGATTACGGCATTGGAATCACGCTCGGAGGAAGATCTTACACTTTCGCTAGTAAAGGGGAAGCTCGTCGATGAGCACAGACGACGAAAAGGGCAGGCAACGACGGTCGAATCGAGCGAGTCAGCGCTTTGGGTAAACAAAGGCAAAAACGCGAGCTTGTCAAGGGTACCTTGCTATTTCTGTCACAAACCAGGGCATTTGAAGAAAGATTGTCGACGGTACGAGCGCTGGAAGAAAAATAAAGAGACCAAGGAAAACAAAGCCAAGGACGGGAGCGCGATGGTTGCAGATTCACGAGAGAGTTCAAGCAATGATTATTATCGCGACGTTTGCTTTGCTGCCTGTCGAGAGAAGCTTAATCAAAAATCGAAAGGCATATGGTACTTTGACTCAGGTGCAACAAGTCACATGACAAATGATGCCAAATTTTTCTCATCTTTAAGCACGAATTACCACTCGACTGTGCGAGTCGCGAACGGGACAATGTGCGACGCTCGAGGTATCGGTGAAGGACAGATAGTGTGCGTGAACGAGAAAGGGGAAGCAGTGAAATTAAAGTTGCGCGACGTGCTGTACGTACCCGATTTTGAAGGAAGCTTGATATCAGTGCGAGTGCTAGATGTGCTCGGTTACGGAGTCGTTTTTTCGTGGAGGAATGTGCAACGTTTCAAAGGACAATGTGAGCGTTGCAGTTGGAGTTTCGCGAGGAGGACTGTACGAGGTAAAGATGGCGGAGCAAGCTTACGCCGCAAAAGGAAATCATTCGATCAACTGTTTACACTCTTGGCATCGCAGATTTGGTCACAGAGATCCCGAAGTTATCAAGAAACTTGCAGGTAACGATCTTGTTTCTGGTTTTAAACTAGTAGATTGTGGCATAAAGAGTCTCTGCGAGAGCTGCATTGAGGGGAAGATGCAACGAAAACCATTTCCGAAGAAATCAGACAGCAACACGACAGGCCCGTTACAGCTGATTCATACGGACCTGTGTGGGCCGATGCAGACCATGACACCTGGAAGGAAGAGATACTTTATGACATTCATAGACGATTTCAGTCGATTCACACAAGTATTTCTCTTAAAGGAAAAATCTGAGGCGATCGACGTAATTCGGTGCTGCATCGAGCATGCAAGGACGAAATTTGGTCGAAAACCTAAGATAATTCGGTCTGATCGTGGAGGCGAATACATGTCGAAAGATTTGCAAGATATGCTGAAGAAGGAAGGAGTTGAAGTACAACTGACGGCACCGTATTCACCGCAGCAGAACGGCGTGGCTGAACGAAAAAATAGGACGCTGATGGAAGCGGCGAGATGTATGCTGATCGAAGCGGGCTTACCCAATACATACTGGGGTGAGGCGGTCAACACCGCAAACTATTTACAAAATCGTTTGCCAACAAGCTGTAAGGTCAAGACGCCTTTCGAGCTATGGCACGGTGAGAAACCGGACGTGAGTAATTTGAGAGCGTTTGGTTGTGAGGTATATGCATTAATACCGAAAGAGTTACGAAGAAAACTCGATGTAAAAGGGCGTAAATACACTCTCGTTGGATATTCATCGGAATCTAAGGCATATAGGCTTTTGGATCGAGAGTCCGGAAAGGTCATCATTAGCAGAGATGTGAAATTTCTTGAAGACATCGACGGAGATCGAAGAGCTCTACCAGATACGAGAAAAAACAACACTGGAATAAGAAATCGCGAAGAAATTCGTATTAAGCTGAGGGAACAAGAGGAATCAAATTCAGAGGAAGAGTCCGCAGAAGAGGAAGGTTCACATGAAAATTCATTCGAGGACGCAGAATGCGATGAAGAGTTGCCAGACACAAGCATAATCAATCTCACGGACAGTACGATCGTCGAGGACACCGACGGCCGGAGATCGACCTGCGAGATACGGGATAAAGGTAGTCAGGTCGTCAGACAGCAATCCGCGCGAGCAAACAAAGGTAAACCGCCAGATAGATTTGTACCACAGGCAAAAATCGTCCGAGAAGAGATACGAGAGCCTACGAATATACGAGAAGCACTAAGTGGACCGGACGCTGATAAGTGGAAGATGGCGATGGATGACGAGATAAAGTCACTCCACGAGAATCATACATGGGAGCTGCAGAAGACACCGGAAAAGAAACCCATCGGCTGTAAATGGGTGTTCAAGCGGAAGCTCAGCGCCGAAGGAAAACCTGACAGATTTAAAGCGAGGTTAGTTGCACAAGGCTTTTCTCAAAAATTCGGCACGGACTACGATGAGATTTTTGCTCCGGTTGTGAAACGCGATACACTCCGAATTCTATTATCAATCGCCGGAAAAGAGAATTTCAAGGTCAGACACCTAGACGCAAAGACCGCATTCTTAAACGGAATACTTAAGGAAGAAGTCTTTATGAAGCAACCACCGGGTTATGAAGTACAAGGAAAGGAGAATTATTCATGCAAATTAATTAAAAGCATTTATGGTCTCAAGCAGGCCGCCAAATCCTGGAATGACGCACTCAATGAGATTCTTCGAAAACATGGTTTTAAGCAAAGCGATGCAGATCCCTGCCTATACATCAAAGAAAAGGCAAACGATATTATCTATCTCGCGGTCTACGTTGATGATATAATTATAGCCTGCAGGTCGATCGAAAGGATCGAAGAATTGAAAGGCATATTAGAAATGTATTTTCGCGTCACCGACATGGGCGAACTAAAGAACTACTTGGGAATCCAGATGCGAAGAGATGACAACGGCAATTTCTACATAAGTCAAGCAAACTACATCAAGAAAATTCTACAAGATCACGGATTGGAGGATGCGAAAGGATCAACAACGCCAATCGACACGGGATATTTCAAGTTGAGAGGAGACTCCCCGTCTATCGAAAACGATCGATATCGAAAACTTATCGGATCGCTGCTGTATATCGCGGTCAATACGCGACCAGACATCTCTGCGGCGGTATCGATATTGAGTCAACACATTTCGGGGCCTACTAAGGTTGACTGGAACGAGACGAAACGAGTCGCACGCTATTTGAAACACACCAGTGGATACGAACTAAAATTGAGCAGCAATGAATACAAAGAATGTGAATTAAATGGATTCGCAGACGCAAATTGGGCAGAAAACAGGGAGGATCGAAAATCAAACAGCGGGCACGTTTTTAAACTATATGGAGGAGCGGTAAGCTGGACTTGCAGGAAACAAACATGTGTTGCGACGTCATCAACAGAGGCGGAGATTGTGGCGTTAGCAGAGGCCTGTCAACAAGCGGTATGGATTCGAAGAGTATTGGAAAGCCTTGGAAAAATTCAAAGCGGTCCAACGACGATTTATGAAGACAACCAGAGCTGTCTGAATAGAATTAACTCTGGAGGCTCAACTAACAGAATCAAACACATTGATACTAAATACTACTACTCAAGAGATGTCAAGGAGAAGGGAATTGTTACTTTCGAATACTGCTGCACCGAACTAAACGAAGCTGATATGTTCACAAAACCAATCGGGGCTACGAGGATAAAGACGCTGTGTGAAAGAATCGGACTTGGATACTGGAATTAAATCGTTGAGGGGAAGTATTGGAATGTACAACGATACACACATTCACACACCGTACACTCGTACACACTGTTGTCACATACACACATACACACGGATATACACATAACACGTAAACAGAGTCTATCCGATCATGCGAGATCGTTGTAAAGTTAGTCGCTCCAAATATATGAGACCGAAAGGACGTTATAGTGAAATTGTCGTGGCGTACCGTATTCTAATTCTTCCTCTTCCTTTAAATTCCTGAAAGTTTACTTGCGTAAGTTTCAACAAATATTTGGGCCACATAATCCAGAACAACTCGGTGAGACCAATTAAAGACAACTTAGCTTCAATTAGAGATTTCCCCACTCCAAAGACGCAAAAGAATATAAGACAGTTTTTGGGGAAAATAAATTTTTACCATGAGTACATACCAAGAAGCGCAATAATTTTAGATCCGCTACATAAGTTGTTAAGAAAAAATGAAAAGTATGTATGGTCGGAAGAGTGTGAAAAATCATTTAAGAAGATAAAAGAACTCCTGTGCTCCCAACCAATATTACAAATATTTGATAAAAATTTGCCTATAAAAATTTACACAGATGCATCATTAGAAGGCATTGGCTCAGTGCTGAAACAAGAGCAACCAGATAAGAAAAAAAAGCCAGTTGCATATTTTTCCAAAAAACTTACTGAAATGCAAAAAAGGAAAAAAGCTATATATCTAGAGTGTTTGGCAATAAAAGAAGCGGTAAAATACTGGCAACAATGGCTTATAGGAAGATCCTACCATACAGTATACTCAGACCATAAGCCTTTGGAAAGTTTAAATATAAAAGCTAGAACAGATGAAGAACTGGGTGACCTAACCTATTATTTATCGCAATATGATTTTAAGATAACATATTTACCAGGGAAAAAGAATTTGGAAGCAGACTGTCTGAGCAGAAACCCAGTATTGGAAGCAAAAGAGAACAAAGAAGAACTGTTGAGAATAGTAAATTTAATAAAAATAGATGATATAAAAAGAGATCAAGAGAAAAACCGGGCAATAAAAAACGAGAGACCAGACATGTTTCAACTCGAAGGACCAGAAACTCCTCTGAAGTCAAAAGCCAGATTCGTTTCGAATGCGGTGCGGTGTAGGGAGGTTCGCGCTCCGTTTAGGTACGCGGTAGGATTGTGGAATCGTAGGGCGTGCAATTTCAATAAGCTTGAGATTCTTGTTATTTGTACTATAAGAATGTCTTTATTCGCCACGGTGTCACAAACATGGTCGCACGTGAACACCAGACGGATGGCACTTGTTTGTCGAATGATCGTGTCGAGCGAGAACATCGACCTTGTACAAAATGGCCGATAACGGCGCACGGCGCACGAGGCGCTCACAGAAATAATGTCCTTTTCGCGGTCGAGATGTCGAACGCGGCACCTTGCATAAATATGGCCGAACGGCGCACGGCGCACGAGGCGCTTATTGAGATATCACGGAATATCCTTTTGCGATGTAATTGCCGCACACGGCACTTTATACACGCAGCGTAATTAAGTTTCTATCACGAGATATAATGGTTTATGCTATGCAGATCACTCACCACGTGTGAGATCGCACTTGAGAATTGAACTCTCGCGAGGGGTGACGGCCAGAGGGGCGCAGATCACTCGCAACCCGCGAGGTTGCATTTGCACTTTGAACTTTCGCGAGGGGTGACGGCTGAGCACAGCGCAGATCACTCGCAACCCGCGAAATTGCACTTGTCTCTCGCGAGGGATGACGGCCGAGCGCGGCGCGGATCATTCGCAACTCGCGAGATTAAATACGGCCGAACACGGCACTTAAGTTTACAATGAGAGCACTTAGAATGTTTCTCGAAACGTATTGTCCGATGCAGGACGACGGATGAACTGAGTCGACGCGGTGAACCACGATGTCGTGCTATGGTCGGACGTTCTTTAGGATGCGCGAGATGGTGAGCCTATGGCGGACATCTTGTCGCGACGCGAGCGGAAGATCTTGTCGCGGTACGAGCGCGGATCTCGTGTCGACGCGAGCGGATTGTCGTGGCACGAGCTGAGATCCTGTCGGCGCGAGCGGAGATCTTGTCGCGGAACGAGCGGAGATCTTGTCGCGAGGCTCACTTTGTTCGATAATCGAGGTTTCTCAGAGCGAGAAGACACACGTGTGGTTCACCGGCCGGCCTCAGACGTACTCTACTGCGCGTATCCGGCGGCGCCGCGACGCGATGAGGAAGAACCCTGCCCATCGATCGAGATAGATACGCGGGTCGATGTGCGAATGCTTGCGCGATTTTGATTGGTCGTGGCGCGCCGATAAGAGCGGAATCGCGTGGGTTTCCTCACCCGTCGCGGAGGGCTCGCCGTACGCGTGAACTCGCCCAATCCGAAACAAGACATCATAAAAAAAGATGGAATATTTTATAAAAAAATAAGAAAAAAAGGAAAAATAGTTTTGTCAGAAGATTTCAGTAGGAAGATCATCAAAGAAGTCCACGAGGAATGGTGTCATATAGGCATTAGACAAATGCAGAAGAAAATTAGCCCGGTCTACACAGCGAAAAACTTGACAGGAAATATAAAGGAAGCATGTAAAAATTGTGAGGTATGTAAGAAAAATGAATCGAGAGGTCAAGGAAAATACAGGTTAATGTCATACTTGGGGCCAGCAACGAAACCGTTTGAAATAATGTCAATAGACACCATTGGCGGCTTCGGAGGATCTAGATCAACAAAGAAATACTTACATCTGCTAGTAGACCACTTTACAAAATATGCTTTTATTTCAACATCAAAGACACAGAGTGCTAATGATTTTATCAAGTTGTAACGATGCACCCCTAAGGAGGCATCGTAACTCCGGCTAATACCCGCCGGACACCGCCCGGCCGAACACCCGCCGGGCGGAACTGTGGGCGCGATGCGCCCACCACCCATTTTTAATTGCAATTACCGCGATCTCGCCGTGAAACGGCTCGAGACGCAGCGGCCGACGGGGCCCGACCGCCGCCGAGCGCCGCCGAACAACGCGAGCGCAACGACAGCCGCGACCGGCCCCATGTGCGAGGCCGACGGGGCCCGAGCGTCGTCGAATATGACCGAGCGCCACTGACAGCCTCAGCCACGCGCTCTTGACACACGTGTGCGCTGCTGTCAACCCCCACCGTGGGGACTGTAAAATAACGCTCTCGCGCAGTATAAAAGGCGCTCGCAAAGCCGAAATCGACACTCAGTCCTGTGCCTGAAAGTAATTAGCAGTAATCGTGGTCGAGAGCTCTCTGTCCACGAACGAGCGCTCTCGTTGCTGCTTTCCCTTCGACGACTCTCTTTCCTTACCTGCGAAGGCGAAAAACCGAGGTGGAGAGCTCTCCGTCTCGGTCGAGTGCTCTCGACGCCGACGCATCTCATCCTGGCGAAACGGGGCGGACCGGTCCGTACGTCCGAACGTCCCCGACGCCGTTACACCCGCCAGTACCTTTACGTTAAACCCGCGATAGCAAACCGGGATCCGTATCTAGCCACGTGCGGGATATAAAGCTACCCGTGCCGCGCCGTAGCCTTCTCCGCAATTCGAATTGTACTCGTGTCCGTTTAGATTTGCTCACGCCGTACTGGGCCGCCGTGCCTCCGAAGTACTCCGCCAGTATTCTTTGTTAAATTGCGAACATATATAATTAAATTCGTTTCGTATATCGCGCCGTACTGGGCCACCGCGCCTCCGAAGTACTCCGCCAGTATTCTTTGTTAACTTGCGAACATACATAATTAAATTCGTTTCGTATATCGCGCCGTACTGGGCCACCGCGCCTCCGAAGTACTCCGCCAGTATTCCTTGTTAAATTTTGCGAACATATATTCTAAACAGTGGAAATCCACGTTCCAAAGTCTAATCACCATTTCTTTATTATTGCTTTTAATATAAATTACTATTTATATTTTAACTCGCCGATTTCTTGCGTCTATTGTCTCCGGACCTACCCTATTGAACTCCTGACCCAGCGAGCTAGTCCGCGTTCAATATAAAAGGCAGGTCGTTATAAAGTTAGTGAAAGATGTGATGGAAACAGATGAGATTGGAATGATCCTCACAGATCAATATCCAGGAATCAACTGAAAGGAATTTAAAGAATTCCTAGAAGAAAATAATATAAAACTAGTTTTTACTGCAGTAAATACACCTTCCTCCAATGGTTTGAACGAGAGACTAAATCAGACGATAGTGAACAAAATTAGATGTAGAATAAATGAAAGGAAAGAGAAAAAAGCTTGGACAACAGTGGCAAAAGAATGTATTGAAAAATATAACGAGACAGAACACTCAGTAACAGGTTTTGCACCAAAATATTTGTTAGATGGCACGAACGTTTCGACGGCACCTGATGAAGTAAAAAGAAAAACTGCTATAGAAGATTGGACCAAGGATAAAAGATTAGCATTGGAAAGTACTATCAAATCACATGACTACAATAAAAAACTATTTGATAAAAACCGTAAACAACTAGAATTCAATATAGGAGACAGAGTATATATAGAAAACGGTAATAGACTAAATAGGAAAAAACTAGATGAATTAAGAATAGGACCTTTCGAAATAACAGAAAAAATATCAAATACGATCTACAAGATAAACACAGGAAGAAAAAAATCCGAAACAGGCCTATTCCACATTACAAAACTAACACCGACCTCAAATAGTGAAGAAGAAGCAAGCAAAGAAGATTTAGAAGAGGATATATAATTCGAAAAGCAGCTATTATTGCGAATTTTCAACCCAAGGGGGGGAGATGTAAAGAAAGGTACTTTCTTCATTTGAATTTGCCGCGCTAGAGTAGTTGGTAGTAGGCTGAAGTCGGTCACACTGATCAAGAGAGATAGATAGAGAAAGGGAGAGAAAATGATAAGCACGTGTGCGCATTTTGCAAAATCATTGATAGAAAGATAGTTTGAATAAAGAGGGTAGAAAAAGTGCAATTAGAGGTGTAACGGAGAAAGAAACTTTAATTGTCGTTTCTCTTGTTACAGGTAAGATTGTAAATATTGTACATAAGACGTTAAAACATAGTAAATAAAATTTAAATCTCTTGTTACAGAGCAACATATTTGTTTCTTTCTTGGAAAATCCTTAATAATAGAAAACATCTTACATATATATATGTATATATATGTATATATATACACATACATATATATATACATATATATATATATATATATATGTGTATATATATATATATATATATATATATACAGGGTGTATCATTTTAAGTGATTCAGCTGAATATCTCTTAAAGTAAAAGAGATTGGAAAACTTGTTTCAGACAATAGTTTTATGGTTCCGAGAGGGGCAGAAGTTGGCCACATCAGTGTAATTGTAGGTGGCGCCACTTTCTAGACTTCTGCATGGCGGCCATTTTTTCAATTGGCAGTCGATTTTTTGTTCCATTGAATGTTGTAGCTGGCATTGAGACAAATACAACGGTTTTTTATTTTTTGAAATAGGATCATTTTTCATTAAATTACAGTGTTCCAAAATTTACAATTTAAGTAAAAAGCTTCCACCCCCACGCAGTGTACGTATTTTGTGACTCCAAACCGCCCTCTCTCTCTCACTCTTTCTCTCTCTCTCTCTCTCTCTCTCTCTCTCTCTCTCTCTCTCTCTCTGTGTGTGTGTGTGTGCATGCCTGTGCGCGCGCGCGTGTTCGTGCGTGTGTGTGTGTGTTGTTCCTATCCGTTGTCTGGACTGATTCTGTTTGATGGTTAACCAGCTCCAGACCGCTTGACACACATTTTCCCGTGCTCAGAATTACCCAGGATAAACGACGTGGACGTGACGGGGCTTTCATCCCTATGGGGTGCTTTATTTACATGAGTCCCCTTGCCTCTCACGATTCGGGGTGCTTGATTTACCGATGAAGCTATGTTCCATCATAACGGCCAGTTAAATAGGCACAATTCACATTATTGGTCGCCTATAAATCCTCATTGGACTCACATGGTTGACAATCAACACAGGTGGACTCTTCATGTATGGTGTGGAATAATTAATGGTTATTTGATAGGACCTTACTTTTTTGAAGACAATTTAAACAGTGCAAGATACCTTGCATTTTTGCAAAATGAATTACCAGGTCTTTTAGAAGAGGTTGATCTCGACACTCGTCAAAGAATGTGGTGGCAACAAGATAGAGCACCGCCTCACTCGGCTCGAATAGTCACCGCTTACCTTAATGAAGTGTACCATGAAAAATGGATAGGCAGATTTGGCCCTACAAAGTGGCCTCCACGTTCTCCAGATTTAACTTCACCAGATTTTTACTTGTGGGGTTATTTGAAAAATGTAGTGTACAAAGAAGTTTCGACAACTCGAGAGGATATGAAAAACAGAATAAAAAGAGCCTGCAATAATATTCCTCGGCAAGTTTTGTTGTCTACCATTACAATTTTTCAGAAACGGCTCCGTCTATGTTTACAACAGAATGGTAGTGTATTCGAACATTTATTAAATGGATAAATTTAATAATGAGCGCTTCTAAGCCTGGTATCCGTCACACGCACACACGTACACACATGAGCGGCAAGGAGTCTTACGTAAAACAAACACCCCGAAGTGAGAGGCAAGGGGACTCACGTTAAACAAGCATCCCGAATCGTGAGAGGCAAGGGGGACTCACTTAAATCAAGCACCCCGAATCGTGAGAGGCAAGGGGACTCACGTAAATCCAAGCACCCCGAATCGTGAGAGGCAAGGGGACTCACGTAAATCAAGCACCCCGAATCGTGAGAGGCAAGGGGACTCACGTAAATCAAGCACCCCGAATCGTGAGAGGCAAGGGGACTCACGTAAATCAAGCACCCCGAATCGTGAGAGGCAAGGGGACTCACGTAAATCAAGCACCCCGAATCGTGAGAGGCAAGGGGACTCATGTAAATAAAGCACCCCATAGGGATGAAAGCCCCGTCACGTCCACGTCGTTCATCCTGGGTAATTCTGAGCACGGGAAAATGTGTGTCAAGCGGTCTGGAGCTGGTTAACCATCAAAGAGAATCAGTCCAGACAACGGATAGGAACAACACACACACACACACGCACGAACACGCGCGCGCGCACAGGCATGCACACACACACACACAACACACAGAGAGAGAGAGAGAGAGAGAGAGAGAGAGAAAGAGTGAGAGAGAGAGAGAGGGCGGTTTGGAGTCACAAAATACGTACACTGCGTGGGGGTGGAAGCTTTTTACTTGAATTGTAAACTTTGGAACACTGTAATTCAATGAAAAATAATCCTATTTCAAAAAATAAAAAACCGTTGTATTCGTCTCAATGCCAGCTACAACATTCAATGGAACAAAAAATCGACTGCCAATTGAAAAAATGGCCGCCATGCAGAAGTCTAGAAAGTGGCGCCACCTACAATTACACTGATGTGGCCAACTTCTGCCTCTCTCGGAACCATAAAACTATTGTCTGAAACAATTTTTTCCAATCTCTTTTACTTTAAGAGATATTCAGCTGAATCACTTAAATGATACACCCTGTATATATATATATATATATATATATATATATATATATATATATATACACATAATAAATCTGTGTAAGTGTGTGTGTGTGTGTGTGTGTAATAAAATCAGTATTTACGTGCTGTTTAGTAGATACAGCTGCTGGTGCTGGTCCCATTTTTTGATGTTGATTGTCCAGCTGATTTTGCAACAAGAGCTTTTGCTTTCGCCAATTCTTTTTCTAATATTTGAATTCTGTACTCTTGCTCTTTTATGTTGTTTTCTTCTTCTTCTTCTACGTTTATCTGGCAAAAATTAATTTATTATTTATGTGGGCGGTCTTCCGACCACACACACAATTTTCCGAGCGATCGGAGTAACGGCTCCGGCCGTACATATACCACCGGGCCAGCGGAACGGCCCCGGCGGTACGCGCGCCGCGCGCGCGCGCGCCCGATCACGCGCCACGCGCGTGGGCCCAACGTGCGGCCCGCGAATCTATACGAGAGTGCCGCCAACAGATGACATACGGATTCGTCACCCTGCAACCAGATTTCGGGTTGAAGAAGGGCACACCCGTGGCGATTCATCATTGCAGACGTAACCGTACCGATAATTGGGTCA
>JASTWR010000514.1:0-121566 GCA_030770355.1 Harpagoxenus sublaevis | reverse complement strand
ATCGCTCGGCTCCATCTACTTGCAGTACCAATTGGATCTAATGCATTCAAAGTTTCTCTTATTCGATATCTGGGCACAACAATTCCTGCTGCCTTTAAATATGATTGCATCATCTGCAATTTATTTTTATTATTGTAATTATCCCTAAGTGTATTGGTAAGAATATGTTGAAAACTTTTAGAGAGAGAGAAAGAGAGAGTACTATATGTCCAGCTCTGGGATGCTCTTGATGAATTTGTGCAACAGTTATTTTCAGTTCCTCATCTGATATTTGCGAATAGCGTGCACGCATGGGCATATTTAATTCATATAATTTCTTATAGATGGTACTTTTTGAACAACCCAAGTGGTTTGCCATATCAATAGCGGTGTACCCTTCATTGTACAATAAAGCTAATTGTCCTTCATTTAATTGAACAGCAGGACGACCTTTTCCTGTTTAAAAAATTCAATAATTATATATACATATATATGTATACAAATATACATATATGTATGTACATATATATATATGACGGCGCGTTTGGATTTTGCGGGCGGTGTTCAGAGACGAGAGCGGATCGAGAAGAGGATCGCTCTAGCGAAGCGTGTGGCAGAGAGATGGTCGTCTAGGAAACGGATAACGTCGGACGGTCTCACACGAATCGCTCACGTCTCATAATTGCTTTATCTTTTTCTAAATATTAAAAACTATTGCTGTGAATTAAAGAGGAGTTTGCCATGTGTAAAGAAATAAGAACTTTGCAATAAAACGAATTTGTTAAAGAATAATCCTCTGAGCTCTCAACTCCACGCTTGCTACCATCTAGAAGAATAGGCTGAATATCATGGAAGGAGATCGGCCTCCGACATCAGAAGTGGGATCGGAAGAGCAAATGCTTGAAGAGGAAGCTCGCGAAGTATCGATCAAAACACGACGGTAAATCAATCTGTAACGATAAGTGATATGGAGGCTTTCTTTTCAAGACTCATGACTAACAGTTCGGGAACATCAAAAGTAATGTTACCAAATCTTGTTCGATTCGATCCTGATGATGCTGATGCAGATATAGAAGGTTGGTGTAATATAAATGAAATAATTGTTAAAAATAAACGTTTGGATGGTATCGACCTGTTATTAGCGCTGACGCATGCGTTGCGCGGACGCGCTGCTTCGATTTTAATGAAGCTAAAGTCAGATCAAATTACCTGGAATCATGTAAAAGAACTCCTTCTTTCAAAGTTCAGTAAACCGATGATGATGCAAGATTATTTTGATCGTATATTGAAAATTTCAATAAATCAAAAGGAAACTGCAGCCGATGCAGCTGTTCGTCTCTGGGGATTAATAGAAGCCGTGCCAAATTACAAATGTCAGAAGAAGTTATCGTCGGCTTTGTTATCTCTATCTTGTCGCAGAGTGATCAAACTGTACGACGTGAATTAAATGTTAATACTATTTCTACACGTTCTCAGCTATGCCGAATATTGCGAGGAATAACTTTGAAACGACGACATGAAGAAATCGAAACTGACGACAATAAACGCCTGCGTTCTTCTGTGTCAACAACTTCGTCTGCATTTCGTGGATCTTGTCATCGTTGTGGGGAAATGGGACACAAGTCTTTCAGTTGCTCGCAGAACAGAAGAAATTCTTCTTCATCAACTCTCAATAATAAGACAATAACACGTCAAGAGGATAAACGAGTTCCTGTTTGCTACATTTGTTCGAAAAGTGGACACCTTGCTAATTCCTGCCCTGAGAAGAAAGAAAACAAAGGAAAGATCATCACGAAGGAAGTGAACTTATGTGATAGGAAGGCAATTCAAGGTATATTGCACATTTCTGGCAAAGCCTTTCCTTTTATTTTTAACTCCGGATCTGAATGTTCGCTTATAAAAGAGAGTGTAGCATTGGATGTTAATGGTAAAGTCACTCGAAACCAAATTATTTCTTGTAGGCATTGGAAAAACTGATATTGCTTGTGTGAAACAAATTCAAACTGAGATAAAAATTCAAAATTTGTCTTTAATTGTAGTGCTGCATTTAATTCCTGATTACTGCTTAAATGAACCGATTTTACTTGGTAGAGATATCCTTTCTATGGGGGTTTTCTGTTCAAATGGGATTACAAGGCTTAGAAATATCTTTTTGTAAAGTCTCTAATATGTGTGAAAAATTAAACTATACTTTTGATTCGTCGCAATTAGATACTGATTTGATGGGAGAGAATAAAGAAGCTCTTTTAAATATTTTGTCGCGTTATTCCACCTACTTTGTGGAAGGAACACCTGTCACTCGTGTTAAAACAGGAGAGATGCGAATTAATCTTATAGATACTCATAAAACTGTTCAAAGGCGTCCGTATCGGTTGTCACCCATCGGAGCGACAAATAGTTAAAGATAAGATTCAAGAACTTCTAAACGCCAATGTAATTCGGGAAAGTAATTCGCCATTTGCTAGTCCCATATTATTAGTGAAAAAGAAAGATGGAACATTCAGACTATGTGTTTGATTACCGAGAACTTAATGATAATACTCGATCTGAACGTTATCCTCTCCCTCGAATTGATGATCAAATTGATAGACTTTCTGGCGCGCAATATTTCTCATCTCTTGACATGGCTTCTGGATATCATCAAATTCCTGTTCATGAGGAATCGATTGAGCGTACGGCATTTGTAACTCCGGATGGACAATATGAATATCTTGTTATGCCTTTTGGCCTTAAAAATGGGCCACCCGTTTTTCAGCGATCCATAAATAAAGCTTTACAGGGATGCGAGGCCCTTGTATATATAGATGATGTCTTGTGTCCATCCGAGACCGTTGAGCAAGGATTAAAACGTCTTGAAGAAGTTCTTAAAGCTCTTACAGAAGCCGGATTTTCACTTAACATTAAGAAATGTCATTTTATGAAACGAGAAATCGATTATTTAGGTTATCAATTCGTGCTGGAGAAATTAGACCTAATCCTAGGAAAATTCAGGCTTTAGTTGAAGCCCCGATTCCTCGTACGGCTACTCAGGTCCGTCAGTTTATAGGTCTTGCCTCATATTTCCGTCAGTTTATTCAGAATTTTTCAAAAATAATGGGACCCTTATATAGTCTTACTCAACACAAAGGAGAAATTAAGTGGACTGCAAAACATGATGAAATTCATAAAAAGATAGTTAACATTTTAACATCTGAGCCGGTTTTAGTCATTTTCAATCCTGATCTGCCTATTGAATTACATACTGATGCAAGTTCTGAAGGATATGGTGCTATTCTTATTCAAAGAAAAAATAAATCTCCACATGTGGTAGCGTATTATAGTCGACGTACTTTGAATGCTGAATCCCGTTATCATTCATACGAATTAGAAACTTTAGCAGTAG
This sequence comes from Harpagoxenus sublaevis, assembly GCA_030770355.1. Taxonomy (NCBI): domain Eukaryota; kingdom Metazoa; phylum Arthropoda; class Insecta; order Hymenoptera; family Formicidae; genus Harpagoxenus; species Harpagoxenus sublaevis. The sequence goes on along the minus strand of JASTWR010000514.1, from coordinate 118,205 downwards.
TGCGTTCAATCGAACATTTTCGTCACTATCTTTTTGGTCGTCATTTTACTGTACATACAGATTGTAATGCTTTAAAAGCATCTCGTTCAAAACGGGACCTGACTCCTAGAGTTCATAGGTGGTGGGCTGTGCTTCAAAGTTATGATTTTGATATTGTATATAGAGAAGGTCGTAACATGGCTCATGCTGATTTCTTGTCAAGAACCCACTTCCGGATTCAACTACTACTCCCGTGTTGGATTCTTCTATCACAGCAAAAAGAAATCCGATAACCGAAATAAGGAGTGTTCAAATTGTTGAGCTTCAACAAGGTTGGTTAGCAGTTGAACAACAGCGTGATCCTGAAATTGTTAACATCATTTCGAAGTGGCAAAATAAAGAACTTTCTGAGGACATCTCTTGTACTTATGATGTGAGAAACGGCATCTTATACAGGAAGATTGAGCGCAATAAGAAGACATCTTGGCTTCGCATGGTACCTCGTTCACTTGTATGGTCACTCATAAATCATGTTCATCTTGAAGTCAAGCACTTAGGATCTGATAAAACTCTTGAAAAGCTTTACGAAATGTATTGGTTCCCGAATATGTCAAAAACTGTTAAAAAGTATGTTGATGCTTGTTTAGTTTGTAAAGCTTCAAAAGGTGCATCAGGTGCACAACAGATACAATTGCATCCCATTCCAAAAGTTTCTACACCTTGGCATACTTTACATATAGATATCAGTGGCAAATTAAGTGGTAAAAGTACTAGGAAAGAATATGTCTATGTGATTATTGATGCTTTTACTAAGTATGTTCTGCTGAAATACACAACTGTGCTTAATTCGACAAGTGCAGTAGAAACTATAAAGTATGCTGTGCATTTATTTGGAACTCCGTATCGTGTAATAGCTGATCAAGGACGTTGTTTCATTAGTTCTGATTTCAAAGACTTTTGTAAGGATAATAACATAGATCTACATCTTATAGCTGCTGGAGCAAGTAGAGCTAATGGACAAGTTGAAAGAGTTATGCAAACACTAAAAAATTTATTAACGATAATCGAATGTGATTCTAATAAAATATGGAGAGATGAACTTGAAGAAGTACAATTAGTTTTGAATAGCACACGATGTAGAGTCACTGGTTATACTCCGATTGAATTAATGTTTGGTGTTCAGGCTCAGTCTTTGGGAATTGCAAAAATAGCGAGCGATCGTGAGAAAACTAAACGTCTTAATTTAAATGAGGCTCGAGAGAATGCTTCAAAGATGATTGAACGTTTAGCTACAGCTGAAACTGTTCGTTTTAATAAAGGTAAAGCGAGTGTGAAGCGATTCAATGTAGGAGATTTTGTATTTTTGAAATGCTGTGAGCGAAATCAGACAAAATTAGATAGGAAATTCAAAGGACCTTTTAAAATTACAAAGCTACTAGACAATGATCGATACGAATTGCAAAGTATCAATGGCTCACATCGAGTTTACAAGTATCCTCATGAAAGTCTTCGTGAAGTGCCACGAGGTCGAGCTGGGTTAACAGAGTTAGCAGAAGCCTTATGTGATGAGATTGAGACCGTGACGGCGGAGGGTGACGATTGTGAAAAGGAAGGGATCGATGAACGATCGAGAGCTGAAGGTGAAGCAGATGAAATCGCATTTGATGCCCAGGTCAGTATAAACTGTTTACTCATGTGTTGGCCGCAAGCTGTTAGGCCTGCCGCACTCTATACGAGTGTTGGTCCCCTATCGGTGGTGTGGAATTGCAATGAGTGTGCAGTGTGATATGACAAGAAGGGCAAAGTGTTAAGCAATAAATGTAAAAGTGTACTTTATTGCTGGCCGTAAGCTGCAGGCTTGTTTAAGACTTATATGGTCTCAAATCCCCTGACAGTGGTGCGGAGCTGTAGTAGATACATTTGAGTTGGCAAATGTGTTTTCTGAAGGAGTTTATTAGGATGGTCGAGAGGTTAAAGTGGGAGAAACGTTTTCTTTTTTTCATGCTTTGTTTCAGATTACATCAAAGAAAACTCAGAGTGACTAGCGCCCGGGACGTGCGCGTGTCAGGTTGGCCGTGACGGCGCGTTTGGATTTTTGCGGCGGTGTTCAGAGACGAGAGCGGATCGAGAAGAGGATCGCTCTAGCGAAGCGTGTGGCAGAGAGATGGTCGTCTAGGAAACGGATAACGTCGGACGGTCTCACACGAATCGCTCACGTCTCATAATTGCTTTATCTTTTTCTAAATATTAAAAACTATTGCTGTGAATTAAAGAGAGTTTGCCATGTGTAAAGAAATAAGAACTTTGCAATAAAACGAATTTGTTAAAGAATAATCCTCTGAGCTCTCAACTCCACGCTTGCTACCATCTAGAAGAATAGGCTGAATATCATGGAAGGAGATCGGCCTCCGACATATATATATATATATATATATATGCATGTAAGTGTGTAAGTATGTATGTATGTATGTATGTATGTATACTGAGTGTGTGTGTGCATAAAATTCGTATTTAATAGAATTTAATAAATTATAATTAAGGCTCCTGGATAGTCATCGCTTCTATCCTTGTTTAATGACGTCAGAAGCGAGAAATGAATGGAAAATGACACGTTGAGAATTCTTGCGTGTTATTTCTAAATAAAAAGATATTTGCACAAAATAACACTTCAAATCTCTTCAGCACACTTCAAAAATACTTCGTAGTTTATCCCTTTTCCTTGACAGTTAATAAACAGCCGTAAAAGGAATGTAATACGAAGCCTAACCATGCAGGCTTATGCACAGGCGCTGGTAGGCGCGTAAGCCTGCATGGTTAGGCTTCGTATTACATTCATTTTACGGCTGTTTATTACCTGTCAAGGGGAAGGAGTATTTTCAAAGTGTGCTAAAGTGATCTGAAGGATCATAACTGTGGAAATACCTTTTTATTTAGAAATGACACGCAAGAATTCTCAACGTGTCATTTCCACTCATTTCTCGCTTCTGACGTCATTAAACAAGGATATAAGCGACGACTACCCAGGAGCCTTAAGTAACATAATTAAATAAGCAGAATACATATTTATTTATATTAAAATTCAACTGTGACAACAATAATAATAAAATACTAACTGTTCGAATTTATTCTAGGTGCAGTATACCCTCGTTGCTGATGCCCGTCAAGTCGAATTAAAAATAAAGCCTCTATTGCTTCCAAAAGTTTATTATAAGTGTTTACTGATATTTCGGTAGATATTCTCCTCAAATTTGTTTTAGCCATATACAGTGGACCGTACTCTATATTCTTCGAATATTCATAAGTCCTTACAGCATCAGCTATAATTTGTCGAATTCTTTTGAGAGTCCTTCCTACATGGACTCTTACCGGACCTCTCTCTTCCATAATAGTAACTAAATAAATAAAAATTTTTGATTACTAATTTATAATAATAATAATAGAGAAAGAAATAATAATATTTAATAGTATTTTAATTCATTATATTTCTATAAATAAATTTACTATATTTATTAATAATTATTACATTTTTTAGCTTTAATCATATATTTTTGAATTTATTTCAACGTCTTACGAATAACTAAATTCTTTACTATTGTATTATACGTGATAATAAACAATAAACTAATTGCTCACCTGACTGTTGCACTTAATTTTCCAAACAGACCTCGCCGCTCCAAGCAGAAATCACCAAGTCACCCTGTGTGTATATTCCTGCACAAGCACTCACCAAAGTCACTTATTTTTTTTTCTCCTCCGCACGTGTGTTACTCGCACTCGAGACGAAAATAAAAGAGCAAGTAGAACCGGGCCAGAAACGTATACTTTTAGTTTTTCATTACACAACGATATTTTAGTTTCAAGATATATTTTCGACGAAACATTTATGTGATGGGTACTCTGTATAAAATTAAAACGATTGTATTAAATATATATTAATATTTTGAATAATTGATAAGAATAGTATCATAATTGTTACCTAATTTCCCACACGACGTTATTAATTGTGGAAAATCAAGCTTTATTTTCCAAACAGACCTCGCCGCTCCAAACAGAAATCACCGAGTCACCCTGTGCGTCACGCACGCGAAAACAGCGTGATATGGAAAATTCCGGAACGCTCACTATTTATTTGACGCGCAATAACCGATCTGATCGATAATTCCCGAATTTTCCATTTACAATGTCCGTTTATCGAAGTACGGCGATTATGAACAAACGTTTGCCAATTCTCGTGCGAACGCTTAATTTGCGCTCGCCTGTCAATTCTACGGTCGCATACAACCAATTGTGCACGTCGGTGCATCAGAAACCGGTTTTTCGCATCGCGCATGCGCCGACGCATATCTCGCGATGCAACGGCTCTATCGCGACGCATAGGTCTCCGTCGTGTTTCCTGATGCCGATTTGGCCGGAAATGGCCAATTTTTACCGATTTCGCCGTCCTACGGCCGATATCGCCCGCAGATGTCCCTAGGGACCTGATCGGACCAATCGCGTCACGGAATGCTCGGGAAAGACGTCGTTGACCCATTTCCAAATCTGGTCGTCAGATTTTGCTGGAAATGCCCTAAATCCGCGTAATACTACACGATTATCGTTCTGAGTCGCTTATCGCTCGAAACAACCAATCAGATGGCGAGTTTGCCCATCTCCGTTGTTCGACCACCGAGAGCGTTCGTTTTTTCTCCATTCGGCCACCTTCGATCCCTCTTGACCAATCTGATAGCGAAACTCGCGTTTATTCGCGAAAATCACGAAATTCGCCTTCCGGCCACCGGATTGGCTGAAATCGCTTCTCGGTCTTCCCGGATCGCATTTAACACGAATTTATGCTATCTCAATCAATATTCGATTAATATTGGCCCGCGGAATCGTTAAATATCATTAACAGTGATTTTCAACGTGATCGTCAAGTTGGCTCAACTCTGATTGGCCAAAATTGCTCTACGGACTCTCTGGGCGGTTTCGACAATGAATTTACGTTAACTCAATATTAATCAACTTAACTCGGCCATCGCTGTGCCGCAAAATCATTCAATTGCGTTAAATTTGAATTTCCGCGACAAGCAACGTGGATCGTTCTCCGATTGGCTGTATCGCCTAACTCTTACCATCCTTATCTTTTCGCGGTTTTCTGCATACGTAGGCCTCGTGCACCTGAAAAGAACTTAATCTATGCGCAAATCTCTTCATTTATTCCGCTTACTGTCCGTTTGCTCGCGGAATCGGATCGCTCGAATGTACTCATTTTTTTATGATACGCAAAGTCTTTATTCTTACGTCTAAGTACATTTCGGGTAAATGTTTGGTAATGCGCTCCTACTCTATGACTTAATACCTAAATAACATGAATCCGCTGGGACGGGGGTACAGTGTTATCCAAAACCAAAATCAAAATCACAAAGAATCATAAAATAGAAAAGTGATAATTATTCTTTAAATTATCGGGTCTTGTGGAGGGCATAGGGCGGCGTCCTCTTTTCTGATGATTATCTCGCCGTCCGCGGTTATGCTCAGCGTCTGGGGATGATCCTGCCGCAACTGCTGCACCACCCTCTGCAACACGACCCTGGGGCACTCCAATGGCTCGATGCGGGCCGACGACGAGCCTGGTACCTGCTGGTAGGCTCCCCCGCTCGCCCCTTGGACCACTCGAACCGGTGCAGTCGTCGGATCTCCCGTCGGCTGCAAGTTAACCCTCGATTATTCAGCTATCTATTTTACCTATCTATATACCGACAGCAGGCTAATCTTTCTTATTATCTTCGCAAATCGTACGTCGATAATGAAAATTTCCCCGATTCGATTACCTCTTACGGCTAACTCGCCTAATCGCTCGTCGGTAAGGTAGTTTTCCTTACTTCTATTATCCTTTACTTCTAACTTGTAAGGTTGCTCGACGGTAAAGTAGACTTCTCAGATCGGTTATCTTTTACCGCTAACTTATCCGGACGGAAGGTGGATCTGCCACGACTCACTCGATAGTGCTTTTACTAAATTTATCGGTCGCCACTCGGTTTAACCGTTACCCACCGAGAAGGATAACTGATCGACAAACCTTTCGCAGTCGATTTCAATTTCGATTCTCCTTTTCTGTTTCAGGTTTCCGCTGGATGCTGAATGGACCCCGCTGCCCACTGGATCGTCGCCTCCGCTGGATCGCCGCCGTCAATGGATCGCCGTCGTCGCTGGATCGCCGGAACGTCGTTGGACAGGGATTTTTGGCCGCCGCATCAACCAATAGGATTTCAGGGAAGTACAACTTTAGGAGAATATTTATGTTCACAAGCACTTTACTCTGCTTTTAACACTGAATTTATTCTGTTTCAGATTACACAATGTGATTCTACGCAATAGCGCTCACAAAATGGCCGCACGCCGCCATGTTGACGTGGCCTTTTACTCGCGTCGATTGTTATCGCACGCTATGAAAATTAATCGTCTTCGTGATTAATGACCGTTCACACGTCGCTTTTTATAATCGTGATGTACCGGTGCGCGTATCGATCGCTGATTTTTGATCGGCTTATACGGAACTCTATATAGTTCGACCAATCGGTGAACCGTCGCGTTTTATTTATCGATCGCTGACCAATCACGTAATTATTGTACGACTGTGGAACTTTATTTCCAAGTTATTACAATAAATCGCGTTATTACACAACGACTTATATGGATTACGGATTTACGCGCCGCTCGCGATACAAACTCGGTTTTAATAATTATTTATTAATACCGTTTACAACTTTTGCGGATTACGCGTCGCTCGCGGGTTGACCCCGGTTTTAAGTAAGCGTCTATAGCACGTCCGCACGCTATGATCGCTTCCAGGCGTAAGAACCTTCTCTCCTGCGTCGGGCAGGCTTATATAGATCTCTCGGCGCTTGCGCACTCACGCTTGCTATCACGCACGGCCGCGGTGAATCCTTTGTTCGATTCGGTGATACATGCGAAAACAGCGTGCCACAGAAGGTTCCAGATCGTTCGCCATTTATTTGCTGCGTAGTATACCTTTTTTTATACTCTTTCTTTCTTTCGTTCTGGAATCTTCCGTTTACATATACGACTATGTTTGTTACTTATATGCGCAGCGCTAACACTCATGAGAATGTTCCATCGATTCATATATTTCTTATTTAATAAACTAATTTTATCAATAACTTTTTTTATATTACTGTAGACCATTTCGTGCCTCCATATCCCTATTTCACCATAATAACATTTATTTGTGCGGCAGATGAGCCGCGCACGAAACTCGAGAACTTTTGGCCGGTTTTCGTCAAAACTTTGCGTATACGCATTACGAACATACCCAAGTATGTTCAATTCGAAAGATGCAATTTACGACCCTTTCGTCTCGAATTATGTGCGCATCGCTCTCATCGCGACCCTATTCACATGGGGTATTCCTCACGGGTCCCCACATGCTCCTTATTCGGTTAGCCTGACGATTAACCTTCGCGCAGGCATTTTATCGCGCAACGTCCGGATGTCGTTGGGACCTTCAGGGGACTGTCGGTTGCGTTCCCTAGAAGACGTAGGACACGTTTGTTCTTGAGGAATATCGTGCGCACGTTAGTTTTTGCACGTGGACCTAATGGTCTCCGGATTGACATGGGTGTGTTCCTCGGGTGCCAGGGTACGCGCCCCAGGTGTTATTTTTCATTAAAATCTTTCGCGCAGCGATCGCACGGCGCACCGTGTGAACGCGGCCTAACGCTCGTATCTCGTTGAATTCACGCGTCCGCTATGACGCACCTTAATACCATGCTTATAGAGGCAAGGAAAAGCATATCTATGGTCGGTTTTCATGAATCGAAATCTTTATCAATTTATTTATTCGTATCGTCAATCAATATCTATATCGACGCCCAATCGGTGTTATCGATCGAAGGAACAAAATCATTAAATGTTTTTATCCACAAATCTCTGTTTTCGCAAGGTAATTTATCGACTGCTCGCTCGCTCGATTTTTCGAACTCGGCTGACGTTTCCTTCATTACCGACCCGCGGTATTTGCTCTATTTATCTAGCGTAATAGCAGTAATGACATTATCTTTATTTTTTGTTATTCGCAATCTAGGTCTTTAATTTAAAGGAACATATAACGCGATATGTGACAGAACTATATATTTATCTTGTTTATAAACTACATATCAAAGTCTGTTCAATATATAAAATTACATGTGGTCCGCTGGGACTAGGGATACAAAACTTCGTCTCCTATGCGCTCGGGGTGTTTGGAGGGCATTGGGCGGCGTCCTCTTCGTCGGAGATGTCGCATACCAGGGGCTGGACGACCCTCTCCAACAGGACCTTGGGACCCCCGTCCGCTGTCCTCTTCGGCATCTTGGCGTCCTTCAGGGCGCCGTCGGCGTCATCCTGGGCGGAGTACGCCCTCCGTGGTGCGGTGTTTCCGCTCGTGGACGGCGAAGCGGCCGTCGGCTGCATCCTCCCCGTCAGCTTCGGGGAGGAAGGTACTTTCGAGCCGGAGCTTTTTGATTTATGAGCCGTCTTCGGGCGCCTCCGGCTGTCCTCTCTCTCCTTCGAGCGTTTGCGCCTGTATTCCTCGTTCGTTTCTTCAATTCTCGCACGAGTGCGTTGCTCAGATTTCTTAGCCGCTTGACGAACCTGCGGGACTTCCGGAGAATGCGACTTCCCTTTCTGGCCCCGATATTCGCGGCCATTTACCTCTGCGGGCTGGTCTCGTTCGATCGCCATTATCATTATTTCTTCGTCCTGGGCCTCGTCTGTCGGGACGTCCATTTTCGGCGTCGTGGAGGATGGTTCCGCCGGAATTTCCTCTCCGGATGGAGGTAGTTGTTCGGCATCGGGTCCTGCCGATGGGCGGGGTGAATCGGCACGATCGGTGGCGTCTTCTTGATTGTGAGCGTCTCCCAAGCTCTCGGTTTCACGAGAATGCTCCGTCATTACCGATCCGACTTTGTCTAGCTCGCTCGCTTCACGCGGAGCGATGATCGGGGTTGCTCTGCGTAGCTCGTCATTTTCGAAATCCAATACTATCTTGAACGGGCGGTCGGTGATTGTACCCGCCGTCGCTATCACATTAAGGTTGGATATTTCCTCTAGTGAGTTTGGATCTCGTACCTGTATGTTCTTGAGCATTTTCACATATCTGCCCATTGCCCATTCACACATTACAACCTCGCGAAAGGCACTCTGGTTCTCCTCCTCGTCTTTTCGGATCGTCTCCTCGTCTGGCCTTTCGATGCGTGGTAGTCCGCGAGCGTATTCCTCGAGAAACTCGAGGGTCTCGCGGTTCCGCCGCTCTAGTCGGCTTATTGTCCGATGCTCCTTGATGTGGCTTAAGACCTCTCTCCGCTTGGCTCGCACCTCTTCGCTTTTGCTCGCCATCCTAATACTTGGTTCGCACACGTATTTACTGCGCGGACTCTGGTATAACAATGGCGGGATGATCTCGCGAAACGATCGCGCCTGTTTACCATTGCTGCCAACTTCGAAACTTCGTATTTCGTCAACTAGCGCGCATGGCGTGTTTACAACGCGCGATGCGTTTTGATTGGTCGAGGTTTTCCGAACGCGTCTTTCGGGTTCTTTGCGGTCTTTCTTCGATTTTCCGGTTATTGTTCGTGGAAATTGTTTGCGAAAAGTATAATTAAGCGTTTCTTTGTCAATAATTAATTTCGGAAATGTAATTTTCATATCGACATTCTCGTTTTTGATCAATTTACATGAAATCTGTTTCTCTATCTCCGTTTTTCCGTGTTTGTCGACATTCGGTGTTATTTCGGAATCGGTTTGATCGCTTTCACACGTTCTTTCTCGTTTTTTGTTCGTCTGGACGTTTTCTGTTATTTTCCATTTTTGAGTGTTCTAATTTTTTCTCTTTACTTTTCAGGTCTTCTTCCTGTCGGTGGCTGGATTCGTCGACGGATTCCTTATTGTTATCCGTGTTCGTCACTCCGGTAAGTATCGTGTCCTTCATCTCAACCTCGATTAATTTCTTTTCTTCTTTTTTCAGGTTGCCATTGGGCTGGCGATTATCATCGTCGGAAAATGATGCCGTTATGACGTTTACCCATCTCAGGTCGTCGTCGCTACTATCTGGTATCTCTATCGGTTCATCTCCGTCTTCTACCCTATCGTCTCGTATCTCGATTGGTCTAGTTTCGACGAATGACCAGTCTTCGTCATCGGTGTCGCTTAGACTGATTATGTCCTCACGATCCTTTTCAGTGTCTGCGAGTGGTTCCTGCCGTTCCGACTCCCCATCATTCGGGTTATTCTCGGATTGCCGGCCACTCTCTTCCACCTCTCTGTTGATCCTTTCCTCTTCACGTCGCCATGGGTCGTTTGTCCCTTCCTCGTCGGCTGACTCCCCGTCATTGCTGAAGTCTTCCTCTTCGGACTCTTCACGGAGACGTGCGTCGCGATGCGGTCTGAGGTTTCTCGCATTCGCGGCACACTCAACCTGGCCGTCCAACGTCTCGAGCAGGTAGGCGTTGGGCCGTATGACGTTCTTTACTCGATAAGGACCTCGATATATCGGGTAGAATTTACCCAATCGGTTCCTCTGTGCGTCCGACAGTTTGTGCTGTCTCAGCCATACTCTCTGACCTTCTTGGTACTCTGTCGTTCCATGTTTCTCTGCCTGTGTTCTGCATTTTCTCGCCGCTTCGACGAGTTTCTGCTTGGCTTCTTCGATTTTTTCTTCCCAAGTGACATCGTCGTCCTCAAGGGGCATTAACGCCGGATCGAGCGCCAGATGGCCAATTTCGCCATCGTGCAGCTCTCGTGGCGTGTATCCGGTAGACGAGTGAGTCGTATTATTTATTACCCTTTCCGCCCGGTTTACTATCCTATGCCAATCTTGATGGCGGTGGCTACTGTATGCGCGCATAATCCTACCTAACTCGCATTATTCTTTCAACCGGGTTTGACTGCGGATTATAGGGTGTCGTACGACGTGCCTCGAATCCCTTGTTATACGCAAACCTATCCCATCGTCGGGTTAGAAATTGTCCCGCGTTATCGGTTAAGATTGTCTTTGGAATGCCTACATCCACGAAAAATTCATCCTCTAGCTTCTCTATTATTGTGTTCAATGTTTGGTCGCACATTGGATATAATTTGACATATTTCAAAAATTGGTCCATTATGACCAGCACGAATCTGAATCCCTGCTCTGTACGTGGTAACGGACCGAATAAGTCTATCGATAACGTGTCTCCCGGTGCGTCGGGAAGCTGGTAATACTGCATCCCTACTACCGCACGCGTGTAATACTTTGTCGCTTGGCAAGTGGTGCATGACGCTACCACGTTGCGGGCTATTCTTGCAAAATTATGCCCGTGGAAATAACGCTTCAAAAAAAAAAAAAAAAAATCTAATACTTTGTCTGTGCCAAAGTGTATAAGTAGTTCATGCGCTAATTTCGCAATCTTCCAAGTTATCTTTCTAGGTAATATGATTCTATCTCCATTTGGGTATCCGATTCGCAGAATTCCATCTCTCTCGTATATCTCATTTGGTTGATCCTCCGCTGCTTGTCGCAACTCATCGTCGGTTTGTTGCGCATTTCTTATTATTTCGATCCACGTCGATGTGTCGGCTCCTTGTCGCACGTTGTGGATCATCGCGATCTGCTTCTCGTCAGGGGATATTAATCTCTGTCGGGAAAGCGTGTCCGCTATTTCATTCTCTTTACCAGGTAAATGCACAATTTCAAGCTCAAATTCCTGTAGAAAGGCGAACCATCTCGCGATTCGTCCGTTATTCTGTACGCATGTGCTTAAGAATTTCAACGCTTGGTGATCCGTATGCACCCGTATGTGACGTCCTAGTAACAAGGTATGCCACTTTCGGAGAGCCCAAACCAGTGCTAGACATTCAAATTCCGTTACGGTGTAATTTAATTCTGCGCCCTTCAAACTCCTACTGGCGTATGCTACCGTTTGTTTTTCGTTAGATCCATTTTGGTACTGATACAGCCTCGCTCCCAGTCCGGTTCTTGCCGCGTCGACAAAAATACCAAACCTGTAACCGCGTTGAATCAGGTATAAATTTGGTGCTTCTTGGAAAGCCGCCTTAATTTCATTGAACGCATTTTGATGCTCGTTTGTCCACGTGAACTTTTAACCCTTTTTTAACAAGCCTTCTAGTGGACGAGTCATCCTTGCTAAGTTTTTAATGAATCGACGGTCCCAATTGACCAATCCCAGAAATGATTGTACGTCTCTTTTTCGGCGTGGTTTTTCGAAACTCGCGACTGTCGCTCTAGTCTCTTCGTTTATTTCCGCTTTTATTTCGCTAAATGTGTGTCCTAAGAATTTTATTTCTTTTTGCAAAAATTCGCATTTATCGCGATTTAACTTAAATCCTACAACTTCTAATCTGGTGAGTACCCAATCTATGTGGTACAAATGCTCTTCTAACGTCTCGGATGAGATCATCACGTCGTCAAGATAGATCGTTGTAAACTCGTTTACGCCTAAAGCCTCGTTCATCGCTCGTGTAAATGATGCTCCCGCGGTCTTTAGACCAAACGGCATGCGTCTGAATACGTATGTCTGTCCATCAAACAAAATCCCAGTGAATTGCTGTGACTCTTTTGTAAAAGGTATCTGCCAAAAAGCGTTTGTTATATCTAGCGTGGTGAAATATTTCTTCTTGCCTACGCGTCTAAATACTTCCTCGATTGTTAGCGGTTGTGCATGGTCGTTCATGTGCTTATTTAATTCTCGAGCATCGAGACACAAACGAATATCTCCATTTTTCTTTATCACCACTACCAACGGATTGATGTATTGCGTAGCTCTTTTTGAAATAATCCCTTTTCGCTCCAATTCATGGATATAATTTCTGACTCTTTCCATGTGAACTTCCGGAATCGGGTAAGTTTTTTTTTTAAACGGCTTACTAGAACTCATCTCGATTTCGTGCTCATAATGATTGACTCTTCCGATTCTTCCGTCAAACATACTCTCGTGTTTATCCAGAATCTCTTGTAACTTAATTTCCGCCTCATCTCTCCTGATTACGTGTATGGCGATTTGCGGATCCATAGCTTTGCGAAATTTTATATCGATTTCCTCGTCACAAGCTAGTTGCATCCTGTATTTCACCAGAAAGTCTATTCCGAGTACAACATCGTACGCAAGATTTCCCACTATGAAAAACTCATGTGAATATTTATCCTCCTTATACTTAAATATTAATCTCGCTTTACTCGCAACTGTCGAGCCCTTTTCTGCGAAAGCTCCTCTCAACTTGAATCTCTTAATCGGAATCACCTCCATCGGAATTCCAGTTTCTTCTAACTGTTTGTGAAAACTCTTCGTTATCGCTGTGATCTGTGCACCAGTATCTATCAACGCCTTTGTGGTACATATTCCGAATTTCATCTCTATCATCGGTACGTCGGCTTCCTTGAACTTTTTCGACTGTGCTTCCTCTATATCTCGGTCAAGATCTTCGATGATTTCTCTAGTTCTGATTATACTAACTGGACTATCCTCGTTCGTATTATCCGCATTTCTGGTCATAGCACAGCAGTTTTTCTCCATCTCCTCAGATGTGGTACTGACTGCGTCTTCATCGACCTTTTCTTCGCTTCTCGCTGCGATTGCCGCAACTTTTTTCGCTCCATTGCCCGATTTTTCCTCTTTTCTGTATTTATATTCAGGCTTTACGAATTCTCTCTTTCTATATTCATCTCGTTCCCTCGTATAGCGTGTGACCTTCGCCTTGCCGTCCGCATCATCACTGTCCGGCATCTCGACTATGTCGACGCCATTTTTACTCTTTGCCTCTGGCGACTCCATCTTTCGCCATCCCTTTGACTTGTTGTAAGACGAATAGCTCGTCCTGTCTTTTCCGGCGAAATTGTTTTGACGGTAATCGTTATATTTGGCATTTGCATTGTAACGGCTTGCATGCCGATCCTCTTTACCTTGATTAGCATTAGGACGACTTTGCGATTTGTCATTTGTCTTTCGCGCTTCTGAGCGCAATTTTCTTGTCTCTTTTTCATTCTCGATGGTATCGAGCATTGCGATCATTTCATTTACATTTCAAACCACAGATGTCCTCAACTCTCTGGCTATATCTGCGTCAAAGTGTTCTCTTATCGTCTGGACAATCTCCTCGTCCATCATTGGTGGTACCAGAGTCTTGGCTTGTCTTGCCAAACTCAGTGCGTAGTCTGTCATGGACATATCTCCGGGCTTATATTTCCCGAAATATACTCTCTGCCTGAATCGCATTTGCGCTTGGCAACTCCAGAAGTGTTGTTTGAACAATCGCTTCATTTCATGTATATCGTCTGCAATCTGAAGCTCATGCCATTGGCTAGCTGCTCCCTTCATGCATCTGCCAAAATAATATATCTGTTCGTCCTCTGGGACGTTCTCGTAATTCGCTAATTTCTCGAATTTTTCCACAAATCGTATCGGGTTTTGCTTATCAGTCTTCCCGTAATACGTAAGATCATCAAACGGATTCTTTATCCATCCTCCTCTTGGTAGTCTCGCTTGCATCGGAACTAACGGTAACGCTGTCTCTGTCGCTTTCTCGCCACCGTACGGTCGCTCGTCTATGTTTATCGCGCCGAACATATTCGGCGGTAGACCGCGATCCGTATTTCTTGACGTGACGGACTGTCGACGTTCGCGCAGTTCTTTCCTAACTTCTTCTAGCTGATCGGACAATGCCTGTATGTGGTCAAGCATTTGCCTCCTTTCTTCTTCATATGACTCTTCTCTGTCGCGTTCGCGACTTAGATTAATGGCAAGGAGGTTTCCATCCTTATCGACTCCAAGTAAGTTATCATCTCGCGTTCTCTGCGGTAACGCGGATGTGTCTTCCTCGTCGCAAACATCATTACGCGACGCTTCTTGCGAACGCGTATGTGTTGCGATCGGGCTTCGGCCCACGGTCGCCATTCTACCGACCCGTGGTACGTTATGACCCCTTACACGGCTTCCTCTTTTGGGACCTATCTTGCCGTTTTGGGATTTTCGCTCACGCGAACTCTTATAATTTTCAAACTAACTGCGATTTTTATTCTACGCTAATATATATAAAAAAAATTTTCGAACGTTCGTGCGCCTACCTTCGCGATTTTTTACACCGCTTATATCTTCTACGGATTCGCACTATGGGATTACGCACGTTTCTTACTATCGTTCTACTAAACGTTACGCTGCTCACGCGTTTTCCAGTTTCGACAGTTAACGAAATGATAGTAGGCTATACGCGTCCTATCTTCTATTTGTTTCCTAGTTCACGATCGTCACTTTCGGCTTCTTCGCAAGACGAAATGAGAGAGCGTGATAGGTGATTTATTTTTTAAATCCTATTATGCAGGAGCACGCGTTACGTGTCCTGTCACGGTCGCCGTTTTTAGCTTGTCTGGTATTACTAACGCTACGTCGATGGCTCCTTGCTACGGGCTTTTTTGCGATTTCGCGCTAAGTAAACCAGGCCAAATGTCACCGCTCTGACCGTGTGGGTTTTCTCGGTGACGCAGGTCCTCACGTGTGTTGCGTATTCATGCAAATCGTAATTTCGTGGCTTAAGGACTGTAACCGAACGTCTATGACCCGACCCGACCTGACCGGTGGTAAGTTAACCCTCGATTATTCAGCTATCTATTTTACCTATCTATATACCGACAGTAGGCTAATCTTTCTTATTATCTTCGCAAATCGTACGTCGATAACGAAAATTTCCCGATTCGATTACCTCTTTCGGCTAACTCGCCTAATCGTTCGTCGGTAAGGTTCTTCCTTTACTTCTATTATCCTTTACTTCTAACTTGTATGGTTGCTCGTCGGTGAAGTAGATTTCTCAAATCGGTTATCTTTTACCGCTAATTTATCCGGACGGAAGGTGGATCTGCCACGACTCACTCGATAATGCTTTTACTAAATTTATCGGTCGCCACTCGGTTTAACCGTTACCCACCGAGAAGGATAACTGATCGACAAACCTTTTGCAGTCGATTTCAATTTCGATTCTCCTTTTCTGTTTCAGGTTTCCGCTGGATGCTGAATGGACCCCGCTGCCCACTGGATCGTCGCCTCCGCTGGATCGCCGTCGTCGCTGGATCGCCGGAACGTCGTTGGACAGGGATTTTTGGCCGTCGCATCAACCAATAGGATTTCAGGGAAGTATAACTTTAGGAGAATATTTATGTTCACAAGCACTTTACTCTGCTTTTAACACTGAGTTTATTCTGTTTCAGATTACATAATGTGATTCTACGCAATAGCGCTCACAAAATGGCCGCACGCCGCCATGTTGACGTGGCCTTTTACTCGCGTCGAATGTTATCGCACGCTATGAAAATTAATCGTCTTCGTGATTAATGACCGTTCACACGTCGCTCTTTATAATCGTGATGTACCGGCACGCGTATCGATCGCTGATTGTCGATCGGCTTATACGGAACTCTATATAGTTCGACCAATCGGTGAACCGTCGCGTTTTATTTATCGATTGCTGACCAATCACGTAATTACTGTACGACTGTGGAACTTTATTTCAAAGTTATTACAATACTTTGCGTTATCACACAACGACTTATATGGATTACGGATTTACGCGCCGCTTGCGATACAAACTCGGTTTTAATAATTATCTATTAATACCGTTTACAACTTTTGCAGATTACGCGTCGCTCGCGGGTTGACCCCGGTTTTAAGTAAGCGTCTATAGCACGTCCGCACGCTATGATCGCTTCCAGGCGTAAGAACCTTCTCTCCTGCGTCGGGCAGGCTTATATAGATCTCTCGGCGCTTGCGCACTCACGCTTGCTGTCACGCACGGCCGCGGTGAATCCTTTGTTCGATTCGGTGATACATGCGAAAACAGCGTGCCACAGAAGGTTCTAGATCGTTCGCTATTTATTTGCTGCGTAGTATAATTTTTTCTATACTCTTTCTTTCTTTCGTTCTGGAATCTTCCGTTTACATATACAACTATGTTTGTTACTTATATGCGCAGCGCTAACACTCATGAGAATGTTCCATCGATTCATATATTTCTTATTTAATAAACTAATTTTATCAATAACTATTTTTATATTACTGTACACCATTCCGTGCTTCCATATTCTTATTTCACTATAATAACACTTATTTGTGCGGCAGATGAGCCGCGCACGAAACTCGAGAACCTTTGACCGGTTTTCGTCAAAACTTTGCGTATACGCATCACGAACATACCCAAGTATGTTCAATTCGAAAGATGCAATTTACGACCCTTTCGCCTCGAATTATGTGCGCATCGCTCTCATCGCTACCCTATTCACATGGGGTATTCCTCACGGGTCCCCACATGCTCCTTATTCGGTTACCCCGACGATTAACCTTCGCGCAGGCATTTTATCGCGCAACGTCCGGTTGTCGTCGGGACCTTCAGGGGAGTGTCGGTTGCGTTCCCTAGAAGACCTAGGACACGTTTGTTCTTGAGGAATATCGTGCGCACGTTAGTTTTTGCGCGTGGACCTAATGGTCTCCGGATTGACATGGGTGTATTCCTCGGGTGCCAGGGCACGCGCCCCAGGTGTTATTTTTCATTAAAATCTTTCGCGCAGCGATCGCACGGCGCACCGTGTGAACGCGGCTTAACGTTCATAACTTGTAACAAATAGGCGTCCGCTGTAGCGCACTTTAATATCATGCTTATAGAGGCAAGGAAAAGCATATCTATGGTCGGTTTTCATGAATCGAAATCTTTGTCAATTTATTTATTCGTATCGTCAATCAATATCTATATCGACGCCCGATCGGTGATATCGATCGAAGGAACAAAATCATTAAAAGTTTTATCCACAAATCTCTGTTTTCGCAAGGTAATTTATCGACTGCTCGCTCGCTCGATTTTTCGAACTCGGCTGACGTTTCCTTCATTATAGACCCGCGGTATCCGCTCTATTTATCCAGTGTGAGAGCGGAAAATGAATCATCTCTATGTTTAGTTATTCGCAATCTAGGTCTTTAATCTAAAGGAACATATAACGTGATATGTGACAGAACTATATATTTTACCTTATTTATAAACTACATATCAAAGTCTATCTAATATATAAAATTACATGTGGTCCGCTGGGACTAGGGATACAATATTTCGTCTCTTATGCGCTCGGGGTGTTTGGAGGGCATTGGGCGGCGTCCTCTTCGTCGGAGATGTCGCATACCAGGGGCTGGACGACCCTCTCCAACAGGACCTTGGGACCCCCGTCCGCTGTCCTCTTCGGCATCTTGGCGTCCTTCAGGGCGCCGTCGGCGTCATCCTGGGCGGAGTACGCCCTCCGTGGTGCGGTGTATCCGCTCGTGGACGGCGAAGCGGCCGTCGGCTGCAACCTAACCTTGTAACCGAACCGACTGTCGGCCACGTCACTCCCTACCCTTCTTCTTTCTGTTTTAGCTAACCTGACCAGACGGAAGGGGATTTTTTTGCCACGACTCACTCTTATATGTATGACTGTTTTATCGGTCGCCACTCGGTTTTACCGTGTACCCACCGAGAAGGTTAGAAAAAAAAATCGACCAACCTTTAGGGTTTCCTTTTTTATCGACTTTTCTTCTGTTTCAGGTTCCTCCGGATGCCGGATCAGCTCCGCTGCCCTCTGGATCGTCGCCGCCGTTGGATCTTCGGGATGCCGCTGGACAAGCTGGTGGCTCACCGCCACTTCGATTCGTAATGAGCGATTTGTCAATGAATTACTCGCGTTTGCAATAGTTTAGTTTTCGAGATAATGAGCTGCCTTTATTTATTCAAATAACTCATTTATTTCTCAGTGAAGAAGGACTACAAGATGGCCGTCGTTGCTGCGGCGGCCTATCGATCGCCTTCGTTATTCGTAGCACTCCTGTGCAATTTCGTGTTAATTCGATCAGACTTACGCGGTTGTTCGCGAATGTCGCCCGGTCTGTTCTTTTATCGCGCTCGGTACGATCGTAGAACGGCGTTCGCGTTTCTCCGCACTTTGATCGAGTACTACTATTTCGAGGTTCTCGAGGATGTTAATAAATGTTGCTTAATCGTATAACAAGGTACTTTTATTTATTTGATACAAAGTCGCGTTACACTCAAGCTCGCCGATCGCGATTGGTTATTCGAGATGTTCGCACTGACTTTACTATTAGCGTTTTCGATTTGCTGACTCGACCCGACTCAGGGTCGGGTCGAGTCAGATCTCAAGTTCGATTTAAAACTTGATATCTTTAGGAACACACTCAGTATCATGGCGGAAGGTGTGTCTCCTAACCTATTACTGACAGTTCACGGAAGCTCTAGCACTAGTAGCACATGCGGAACTTCATGCTTCAAGATCTCGCGAAAGTTTTTCAGTTCGTATTAATAAGTAAATGTAATAAATATAACAATGAGTGGATTAGGTAAGAAATTTGTACTATGTTAGTAATTACTGTTAATTATGAAAAAGAACAATAGTTATTTGTGTAACAAGTGTGGTAAGTTGAAAATTCACGGGTGCGGGTGGACGCACGAGCCGAAGTGCGAACACCCGCACGCGTGTCCAATTTTCTATCCGCACGTGTTACACACCCTATTTTATATTACAAGAACGTGGAAAGTGGCCTATTACGCGCGTGAAACGCGCGTAATGGGCCACTTTCCATGCACGTGTGATATAAATGTACATACAATATTAATTGATCGTAACAAAAAATCATAAATGATAATTTTTACAGGAAAGAAGAAGACAAATATGAAAATTTGTCGCGATGAAAATGGACAAATAATAAAAACGGCCTAAGGGATTTTGTATGAATATGTGGATAACGACGGTAAACATTTGCAGGAAATCGGATTATTGTTGGAGCCAAATCTACTAAGAAATTTGTAACTCTTTTGATAATAAGGTGCACTGTAGCGATTCGCATGTCAAAACGTTCTGCTATACTTCTTATTACTGTTTTATTTGCAGCAAACCTGTATGCGTTAAAAAACATATATTTCTCGACAAGTAATATTTAATAAAACGGTTTCATATATTTGTAAATAAGTGATTTAAAAAATGATGTACCATAAAAAAACTAAAACATGTTCTTTAGCTGTTTTATTTTTTCTCCCTCGAAAGCCTTTAGGACAATATTTGCTCTGTTCGAACAGATTAATAATATGCTTACAAGTTCTTCTTACAAGTCTAAAATGTTTCTGAAACTAAAAGAGATCATAAGATAAAAAATAAGCTCATAACACATTGGATTTAATAAATATTTTTAATAAATATTATATTTACCTCTTCATCAGTATATTGATCAACGACATTTTTAATATAATGTTTCACTCGCGGCATTCTCTTTTTCTGCACTAGGCATGTATATTGTAATTCTTCATTAAAACTATCTGACGAAGAAAGTAAAAAGTCATGTGCAATGATCAATTTTTCCACATTTTTATTACAATTATTTTCTTGCGTAGTGCTTGCTGTTGTACTGCATGGCATTATGCTCCCTGGAATGAAATTACTTCATTGTTATCTCAAATGCAATACTTCTATTGTTCAAAGTTTTTCGCATAGCAATGCGCACACAAATCAATTACCACTTTCACCTGATGTTGATGATGATGATTCGCTACAGGACGGATGTGTTGTCCGTAGAAATTTTAATGTGGTATTTCCTGAGGAAAAAAATGATTTTATATTTTTGATGCTACAGCAGTGGAAATTCATTGGCGATAAAGCATATTATTAATTTTACAATATTTTAAATAAAATGTTTACCGTCGTTATCCACATATTCATACAGAATCCCTTCGGCCGTTTTTATTATTTGTCCATTTTCATCGCGACAAATTTTCATATTTGTCTTCTTCTTTCCTATAAAAATTATCATTTATGATTTTTTGTTACGATCAATTAATATTGTATGTACATTTGTTCTTTTTCATAATTAACAGTAATTACTAACATAGTACAAATTTCTTACCTAATCCACTCATTGTTATATGTATTACATTTACTTAATACGAGCTGAAAAACTTTTGCGAGATCTTGAAGCATGAAGTTCCGCATGTGCTACTCACAGAACATCTAGTGCTAGAGCTTCCGTGAACTGTCAGTAATAGGTTAGGAGACACACCTTCCGCCATGATACTGAGTGCGTTCCTAAAGATATCGAGTTTTAAATCGAACTTGAGATCTGACTCGACCCGACCCTGAGTCGGGTCGAGTCAGCAAATCGAAAACGCTATATCACTCGGACTTCGCCCCGTTCGCGGGTTCAATGCCCTGACTCTACTGCCTATCTGTTGCGTCCGCACTCTCTGGCTGCTCATGGGCGAAAGACCACGAGTCGCCCGGAGGCGGCCATATATAGGGAAACTCACGCCTGCGCATTGGCGTTCCTCTTGTGCGCACTTGCGACGTGGCTCCTTTGTTCTCGTTCGTCGGTCATGCGCAAACATTGTGACATGGAAGGTTCTCGAACGTTTTTTCTACTTGTTATTCCGTTTCAACTACGCAGTACATTTTTTCAATCATAATAATTCTAACTTACGACGCAGTATATTTTTTCAATCATAATAATTCTAACATATACTTTCGCGTTCCAGAATCTTCCATTTACAGTTGTTTGTCACGTATCGATATTTAATAACAACGAGTAATTTCTATTATCCATATTTCAGTAACAATCTTATTAATAAACAATTTATCCTTCTACGGAAACAAACGTTCGGACGCCGACGCCGATGTCGCTCCGTATCATATCCTGACCGCCTAATGGCGGTTTTCGCGTTTGTTTCTGTAGAGGATGTCCGGGTGGCTACTTTCGTGCGCAGTTACCCAATGACGGCGGGACTGATGTCGCTGTCCATTGGGGAACCCATCCGCGTCATTAAACCTGATTGTCCTCGTAGAAGACGTCTGCGTCGCCAACTTCGTGCGCGTTGAAGTTAGAACGACGGGAAGGTTATGGTGATGTTTCCCAGGTCTCCCGAAGCCCGGAAAACTCGGTTGTCCTCGTAGAAGACGTCTGCGTCGCCAACTTCGTGCGCGTTGAGGTTAGAACGACGGGAAGGTTATGGTGATGATTCCCAGGACCTAGTATCCTCGTATCCACGAAGAATTCTCGTGGCGGACCTTTGCGCTCCGAACTCCGTGCGCGTTGCACCTACAACGGCGGGACTTGCTCGGCCGTGTGTCCCAGGTCCCGCTTAGTCCCCTGGAGCGGGTGTCCCTGTGGAAGTCGCGGTAGTCGAAAACTACGTGCGCGTGGTGCCAGTCCGTTGTACCAGGTACTCCGGATGTGCATGGCATGCTTTTCGGTTTTTGTGCATGCATTTTTATTAATTATCGCGCGCTCATGTGATGGGAAAATCACTGGGCCTTATTTCGGATAATCTAACCTCAAAGGTTTTATTTTTTCGACATACATCCTTTAGATAATGTCCTGAGTCAATTGCCTTACGCGCGCGGAAACTAAAACTAAATTAACCTCAAAAGGTCGCGCACGCAATAACCTTAAATTATAATTGTTCTGTGTATAACTTATAATATCATTGGCTTGTGTTTGTAAACGAAATTAAACTATAACCTCAACGGACTTAACAAAACATAACCTACGAAATATTCCGAGGCTTAACCTCAAACCGTAGTCATTTGCGCGTCTTTCGCACATATCCTTTAAAATAAATGTCCATAATCTTTTTTGCACATAACCTATAACATAAATGTACATAACCTAAAGTTATACCTAACCTAAGAACTCGACTTAACCTATATGTATTACTTAACCTATCAGTCTTTAGATTCCGGGGGCCGCGCAGTAGGCCTGGTGGTCTATGGGTACCGCTGCTGCCACCTCGGCGATTATCTGCACCGCGTCCTCGTTGTCCTCTCCTCCTTCGTCGTCGCTCGGGCGCCGTGGTGCGCCGTCGCCGTCGAGTCTCTCCAGGATGACCTTTGGTTGTCCTGGGGAGGTCCTCGGTACCTTGGGGCCCTTCGGAGCTCCGTCGCCGTCGCCCGCGTGGTTCTGCGTCTCCGGCTGGTGCTGCCAGATGGCGGGAGTCGACGGGGCAGCCGTCGGCTGCATCCTCCCCGTCAGCTTCGGGGAGGAGGTCCTCTGCGACCCGGAGCTCGTAATGGTCGCCGTCGGCTCCTGGCGTCGTCTACCTTCGCTGCGCTCCTTCGAGCGCTTGCGCCTGCGCTCCTCATTATCGTTGTCCGCGATGATGCGCGTGCGAATCTTCCCCTCCACCGCTGCTTTCCTTACTCCCTTGGTGGTGGGATGCGCCGGCTCCTCCCTCCTATCGCGACGTTCCTTGCCGTGGCTCTTTCTGCTCTTCGTACTTGGCGCCTCCGCTCGCTTCCCCGATTTGCTCGGTGGAGGCGTTGTACGCACCTTTTCGTCGCGCCCGCTGGTGGATGTGCTTGGCGCGTCGTTCCCCTGTTGTTCGGGGGGCATCGCCCGTTGCGCGTTCACGCAGACCTGAGCCGTTACACTCGGCCCCGCCTCGTGGCCGTCGCCCTGTTCTTCCTTGGGGCAGTTGGTCGCCTCCGGGGTCATGATGGCAAATGCCCTCTGCATCTCGCCGTTGGCGAAGTCGAGAACGACCCTGAATGGCCGGTCGGTGAGCTGGTCGGCCGTAACAAACACGTTCAGATTTGCTATCTCTCGGACGGCTCCAGGGTCAAGCACCTTGATGTTCTTGGCCATCTTAACGTGGCGGCCCATTGCCCACTCACACATGGCCACCTCGCGGAAGGCCTCTTCATTCTCCTCCAGGTCCTTTCTTAGCTCCTCCACGTCCGGTCTCTCAAACTCGGGAAGACTCTCCGCGTATTCCTCCAGGAATCTCGCCGTGTCGCGGTTCCTCTGCTCGATCTCCCGGATGATCCGGTAGTCGCGGATATTCTTCAGGGCGCTCCTTTTTTGGCGCTTAACCTCCTCACGTGTCCCAGACATCTTGTTTTGCTCGCGGCACTCGAATGTACAAAATTTAATTTCGCGAATTTTCTGTATAAATTTCGCGTTGATCTCGTGTCGCGATCGAAACTCCTCTGACCTGCTGCTCGCTTCGAATCTTCGCGGCAAGTCGGTTCGTTCGTAAGGCAAGTTTCAATGCGCGACACGCTACTATTGGTCAAATTTTTCCACTCGCGAATTTCGTATTTTTTTTCGTTTTTATTCGATTTTCGGGCACTCAATCGCGACAATTGTTTATACGAACTTTAGGAATAATTCTCTATCGTTTTGTCGCTCGCAAATTATTTCGCTCGCTGATTTGTTTAGACGCTTTCCTATTCTAATGCGTGGGATTCGCTAAAGAAATTAGGGGCTGTGTTTACATTAAACTTTTTATTCTTAACATTTCAACATTTTCCACAACTTGAACATCTTTTGCAATTCTTACATAATGCGTTCTCTTTGTTTCGTATTTTTCTATTAAATTGTCGGCGACTTCCTCTTCCTCGAGGCTTTGATTGGGTGGCTACACTCTTTTGGTTCACCGTCGTCTGCGTTGCGACGTCCCGGCGAGTTATCCCTGTCTGGGAGCCTGCGTGTAGTTTCCTGGGAGAGGGAGGAAGCGGAGAGACAGGACGAGGAACCTCAAACTCCTTCAGTAGATCCTCTACTTTTTGGATTGGTGTCGAGGTTACTGGAAGGAACGGTTTGGTTGGGTTAGGGGATATTATTGACGTTGGTAGAGGCGGGCGACTAGCGCTAAGAATCGGCGAATGCTCGTCGTGGCGACTAGCGCTGAGAATCGGCGAATTCTCGCCGTGGCGACTAGCGCTGAGAATCGGCGAATTCTCGTCGTGGCGACTAGCGCCGGTCAGCGATTTTACGCTTAAAGAGTTTTTACCTCTTGGTGTTAGCGTCCGGGCGCTGGCGACGGGAGAACACTCCAAGGTCGGTAACGATCGCGCTGGTTGTTGGACGTTGACCTCCTGGTGTCTTGCACCGGTCGGCGGATCGATAACGACGACCTTTCTCGGAGGGTCCGGGAATAGGTCAGTCGACGAGCGCTTCGCGCTAGGAGGCGGCTGAGCGCCGTTCGCAAGGCAGTCGCTAAGGACGACCTTACGTTTGGTGGCGTAGCACCTTAGTGGCAGCGGCTGTGTCCTCCGGCGAACCGAGGAGCGCGCTACGGCCTCTTCACCGGCGAGCCGGGAAGGGTTTCGGGTGTGCTTCGAGAGCGGCGTCTTGAGGCTGGGATGTCCGCCCTGGCCGGCTGCTCGAAAAACTCCGAGTTTTTCTCGCGTCGGGCTCTCTTTATATACCCGAAAATCTATTGACAACGGGGTTGCTAGGAAACCTGCGTTTCCCGAATTTTGCAATCTGTCAATTCACGACTTGAAACTTCTCGCTTTCTCGGCGACTTGAAACTCTCCGCTTTTAATGCCATGAAATTGTCCCGCGCGCATCGTAAATTCTAACCGCGCTTTCTGTCGCGGACACCACGTGCCGTCGGAGCGGAGGTTTTCTGTCGCGGACACCACGTGTCGCCGGAGCGGAGGTTTTCCTGGAGGCTGGTGGCTGACGGAGGTTGCCACATTACCCCCTTCGTTGATTTAAAGTTGCGATTTGAAAACGTACTGTTTTGTGTGATACTCTGCCGCTGCGGGTTTTGACCTCTGATGGCATTGTAGCATCCTTAGATTGCTGGAGCATTTCAGGTTTTTCAGCTTGATCCTGTTTTGCTATGAAATAAGCCGGTTTTAAACGATCTATAGTTACGTTAACATTTTTACCGTTTATTCGTAACTTGAAGACTTTTTCACCTCTACTGAGTACTTCGAAAGGACCATCGAAAGTAGGTTGCAGAGCCCGTGTTGGAGCATCATGTCTGAGGAAGACATGCGTTGATTTCTCCAGATCTTTATGCTCGAATGTTGCGGACGCTCCGTGTCTCTTGACTGGTTGAGGTCGCAGATTATTCATTGTCTTTCTCAATCTCTGTAGAAATTCGCTCATTTCGTTTGCTTGTGGATTCTCTTGAAGAAACTCTCCCGGAAGTCTTATGGATTCTCCATAAACACGTTCCGCAGGAGTTGTTTGAAGATCCTCCTTGAAAGCAGAACGTATTCCCATCATGATGACAGGCAGCACCTCCGTCCATGCTTCAGTCCCGTGGCATTTAATTGCCGTTTTAATTTGACGATGCAAACGTTCAACCATGCCATTAGCTGCGGGATGATAAGCTGTTGTTCGGATATGAGTGGTGCCTGTTAGTTTGGTGAGTTGTCGAAACAGGTCGGCCTCGAACTGCCTTCCCTGATCCGTAGTAACTCGAGCTGGGGTGCCGAATCTCGCTATCCAATGCGTGAAGAGATTCTCTGCGATGGTTTCTGCCGAAATATCTGAAACAGGGATGGCTTCGGGCCACCTTGTAAATCGATCGATTATGGTAAGACAATACCTGTAACCTCTGGAAATCGGTAATGGTCCTACCAAATCCATATGGATGTGCTCGAATCGTCTCGAAGGGTTGCAAAAATTTCCGATAGGCGATCGATTGTGCCTTTGTATCTTTGATCTCTGGCAAGCTATACAAGCTCTTGCCCACTCATGGCAATCCGCCTTAATTCTAGGCCAGACATACCGCTGTGTGACAAGCTTTGCCGTTGCTCTTGTTCCTGGATGTGACAGACCATGTAAGGATTGAAAAACTTGTTTTCTGAAATCCTGCGTCACAAAAGGTCGAGCGTAAGGCGTTGTTGTGTCACAGTAGAGTGTAGAGCTGGTTCCAGGAATTGGAACTTTCTCAAGCTTAAGTGAAGAGTTCCCTTTTAGTATTTCTTGTACTTCGGTATCCTCTTCCTGTGCTCTCGCCAGATCTTCCAAATTGACTGCGGTTTGAATTTCTTCAACTCTTGACAGAGCGTCAGCGACAACATTATCTTTCCCCGAGATATGTTGAATATTGGTTGTGAATTGTCCAATATATTGTAGATGACGTGCCTGTCTGGGAGAGCTGTGTTCTGCAGCCTGCTGGAAAGCAAAGATTATCGGTTTGTGATCAGTGTAAACCGTAAAAATTCTGCCTTCGAGGAGATGTCGATAATGTTTGATTGCTAGATAAATAGCCAAAAGCTCTCTATCATAAGGACTATATTTTTGTTGAGCAGGATTTAATTTTTTGCTGAAGAAAGCTAACGGTTGCCAGTCTTCTCCGTCTCGTTGCTGGATGACGGCACCGACAGCGGTATCAGATGCATCTGTTGTTAGAGCAATTTCTGCTTCCGGCTTTGAATGTGCAAGAAGAGTTGCTCTTGAAAGACTTTCTTTGCATCTGATAAAGGCTTCCTCAATTTCAGCATTCCAAGTGATTGGAGCTTTCTTTTTGGTCTTTGGGCCACCAAGCAGACCATTTAGTAAAGCCTGATCCTTGGCGGCTTCCGGAATAAACCTTCTATAAAAGTTTAAAGTTCCTAAGAACCGTCGAAGCTGTTGGACATTCTCTGGTTTTGTAAAATTCTTTATTGCCTCAATTCTTTCCTGAGGGGGTTGAGTGCCTTTTTCTGATACCTCGTATCCGAGAAAAAGGACTTTTTCTTTTCCAAAGATACATTTGGCTGGACTCAAAAGAATGCCATTTTCTTCTAGTCTTTTGAAGACCTTGCGCAAATGTTCTTCATGCTCTTTTTCGTTGCAGGATGCGACCAGAATGTCATCAATGTAAACGTAGCAGAAATCAAAGTCTCTCAAAACTTCATTCATGAAGCGTTGAAATGTTTGAGCTGCATTTCTAAGTCCAAATGGCATGAACTTGTACTCGAAAAGTCCAAAAGGAGTTGTTATGGCAGTTTTTTGAATGTCGTCAGAGTGGACAGGAATCTGGTTATATGCCCGTACCAAATCTAGTGTCGAGAAAATTCTCTTTCCATGAAGATTTTGTGAGAAATCTTCGATGTGAGGAACTGGGTAGCTATCAGGTACTGTTCTTTTATTGAGCCCTCTATAGTCTCCGCAGGGCCTCCATGCGCCTCCCTTTTTGGGGACCATATGCAATGGTGAAGACCAGGGACTCTTTGAGATTTGTATAATTCCCTCCTGAAGTAGGAGATTAAACTCGGCTTTCGCTGCCTTAAGTTTTTCAGGGGCCAACCTCCGTGGACGACATGCTTCTGGCGGACCTGGCGTTGTTTTGATGAAATGTTCTGTTAAATGTTTTGCTTTTCGTGCACCAGGAGTTGCCCTGGTAATGCTGGGAAATTCAGCCAGAATTCGATGATATTTATTTTCGACGGCACACAGTGGTCCCAAATGCCAAAAACGTGGCCAAAACCCCCTAAATCAAAGTTTCAATTTGGGGACTTTTAAGTCCCTAAATAGTTAGGTTGATATCTTTATCGTTAGAAACGACCGTTTTTTAGGGTCATATGGACATACCTGGTTCTCGAAATCTATTTTAATCTGAGCGTCGAGCGCGTCACAACGGGAGCTCGCTCCGAACGCAAGTAAACGTAATTTTCAATCGCGCTCCATTTCTTTGTGTTTTTAGTTATTTTAATTTCGTCAAATGGAATCAACAACTGAAAGTAAGTAAATATCAACTATGTAAATAAAATGCAATAAAATTTGATTGTTATTAAATTATAGGAGCATTTAAAATATCGTTTTATTATCGTTTCCAGTTAAATCACAAACAATAAAATATACAGAAGTCAAAAGTCTTACGAGATCCCACTCTCAAACAAATTATCCCGTCTTTTTTACTCGTTCTTCATTAATAATTAAAAAAAAATAGCTGCCCCCACTTGCCCTATTTTATTTTATCTAACTTTTTCTGCGGCGATGCATAAATTCGCTTTCAGGCGCGCATTGCACGCTTTTTTTTTGGTTGATTCAAAATGAATAAAATCATTAAATTGTTTACCGCGGGTTTATAAGTATGTTTCAATAATGTAATAACAATCAATATATGTATTACTTGTTGTTCAAACATTTTTTAATTTAATCAATTTTAAGGCTGTCAATATTCAAAACAAAAGAAAGTCAGGAGCATATAAGCCTACGCCGGATCTTTGTGCAAAAATTAGTTTACAAACATTTGATGTAAACATAGGGTCGAAACGTTTGTATTAACTTTCCACATCAAATCTTTATAAACTAATTTTCGCACAAAGATCCGGCGTAGGCTTACATGCTCCTGATTTTCCTTCATTTTTTAATTTGTTAAATCAGATTTGTTAATTATGCAGCTGCTAATATTTGTTACTTGTGATCAAAATAGTTAATTAATTAATTTTTATGTTTTTTACACAGAGTATTCCAGGCAAGGGGAACAAATGTTCTTGAAAAAAAAGAAAATTTTTGATATCATCAAGAATAATATTACCAAAGACAATAATATTCTTCTCAAATTCATTGAAGAACATTTGTCACAAATAAACAAACAACAATATCAAGCTAATATCAAGCCTACGGACATTGCCGGCGAAACGAATAAAATCATTAGAATCCAAGGCAATTGAATTGCTAAAAGCGCCCACTTGTAAGGGTTCAAATTTGTACATTTCACCACTGCAAAATAGTGAAGACAAATCTGAACATTCTTCTGACGAAGAATATTAATGTTATTTATAATCTATTTATATTAATGTAATTTTTGTAATTCGTATTTATATTAATGTAATTTGTAATCCGTATTTATACTAATGTTATATGTAAGCCGTATTTACATTAATGTTCATTTATTGTCACTGAAAAATATTTAATAAAAAATAGTAATAAAATTATTTTGTCATTAATTTATTTAAAATTCGAAATCAGCGACCTCGGAAACCCCCCAATAACAATTTTTATTGAAATCAAATTATTTTTTTTTTAAGTGCGCCATATTGGATCCGCCATTTTATTTTTGAAAAAAATATCAAATTCGAAATCAGCGACCTCAAAAACCCCTATGTACTGATTTTTAGAAAGATTAAATTACGTTTTCGACTTTTGGCCACGTTTTTGGCATTTGGGACCACTGTGCGGCGAGAACCTTAACTGTCTCGATGGCTTCGGATCTGGCCGATCCTTTAGCATGAATCTGAGTCATTCCGTCAAGAAGTACTCCATTTTGTAAATCAGGAAGTAGATGGTAATGAGCCAAAAAGTCTGCTCCTATGATTGGTTGTGAAACGTTGGCTACTACGAAGCGCCAAGGAAATGCACGACGCAATCCGAATTCCGGCTGAAGTGTGACCCATCCGTATGTTGTAATCGTCGTATCGTTTGCTGCAAATAATTCGTAATTTGTAGGTTTTTTGAACCCTGCTGTCATTGATCTTGGAAAGACGCTGACGTCTGATCCAGTATCAATGAGAAATCGTCTCTTGGTTACCTGGCATGTTACGAAGAGGCGGCGGGGCCTTAGGGCGGGTTCACTGGCCGCTATCAGTGACTGCCCTGCTCTTTTTCCGTTTTGAAAGCGCACGGCTGCGTGCACTTCTTTGCTTTCTCGCCAAATCTATTGTGGTAGAAGCAGTTTTTCTCGTCATATTTCCTACCTTTCGATTGGCTTCTGCTTCGGCTTCTATCTCTTTTCCCTTCGAATCTTTTTTTTTATTTGTCTCTTGAGAGACGAGTCGTTAGCGATTCGACTTGTTTAGTTAAAGCCTGGATCTGCTCTTCGAGCGTTTTTCTCTGACCTCCAACAGATGTGGCAGCTATTACCGTTTTACTTGACATCTCGTGTATTCGGTCTGCTTGCTGTGCCACGTCATTTAACGGATCTTCAATTCTGGTTGCAAGAACCATCTGCATCTGCGTTGGGAGTCGCCCAAGCCAAAGCGTTCGAAGGAGTGAATCTGGGACATTGCTCCCCGCCAGAGTGCGCAAGTGCCGAAGAAATTGGGACGGCTTTCTGTCTCCAATCTCCTCAAGCTCTAGGAGTTGTCGGGTCCGCTGCTCTTGTGAAACTGTAAGCCTCTGTATGAGCGCTTTTTTTACCGTCTCGTATTTGTCAACCTCCGGGGGCTGTGTAATTACGTCTTTGATTTCTTTAATCTGTCTTGAGTCTAGCTGTGAGATGGCGCAAGAGTATTTCGTTGAATCCGCCGTTATTCCGCTCAGGACGAATTGTCCTTCTAGCTGCGCGAACCACAATTCGGGTTCATCGTTCCAGAAAGGCGGTATTCTAATGGATACTCTTCCAACTTGATTCTCTCCATTTACCTGAATTCTTCCGTCGCCCTCCATTTTGCTTTCTTAGCGAATCACGTCGGGGTCACCAATTTAGGAATAATTCTCTATCGTTTTGTCGCTCGCAAATTATTTCGCTCGCTGATTTGTTTAGACGCTTTCCTATTCTAATGCGTGGGATTCGCTAAAGAAATTAGGGGCTGTGTTTACATTAAACTTTTTATTCTTAACATTTCAACATTTTCCACAACTCGAACATCTTTTGCAATTCTTACATAATACGTTCTCTTTGTTTCGTATTTTTCTATTAAATTGTCGTCGACTTCCTCTTCCTCGAGGCTTTGATTGGGTGGCTACATTCTTTTGGTTCACCGTCGTCTGCGTTGCGACGTCCCGGCGAGTTATCCCTGTCTGGGAGCCTGCGTGTAGTTTCCTGGGAGAGGGAGGAAGCGGAGAGATAGGACGAGGAACCTCAAACTCCTTCAGTAGATCCTCTACTTTTTGGATTGGTGTCGAGGTTACTGGAAGGAACGGTTTGGTTGGGTTAGGGGATATTATTGACGTTGGTAGAGGCGGGCGACTAGCGCTAAGAATCGGCGAATGCTCGTCGTGGCGACTAGCGCTGAGAATCGGCGAATTCTCGCCGTGGCGACTAGCGCTGAGAATCGGCGAATTCTCGTCGTGGCGACTAGCGCCGGTCAGCGATTTTACGCTTAAAGAGTTTTTACCTCTTGGTGTTAGCGTCCGGGCGCTGGCGACGGGAGAACACTCCAAGGTCGGTAACGATCGCGCTGGTTGTTGGACGTTGACCTCCTGGTGTCTTGCACCGGTCGGCGGATCGATAACGACGACCTTTCTCGGAGGGTCCGGGAATAGGTCAGTCGACGAGCGCTTCGCGCTAGGAGGCGGCTGAGCGCCGTTCGCAAGGCAGTCGCTAAGGACGACCTTACGTTTGGTGGCGTAGCACCTTAGTGGCAGCGGCTGTGTCCTCCGGCGAACCGAGGAGCGCGCTACGGCCTCTTCACCGGCGAGCCGGGAAGGGTTTCGGGTGTGCTTCGAGAGCGGCGTCTTGAGGCTGGGATGTCCGCCCTGGCCGGCTGCTCGAAAAACTCCGAGTTTTTCTCGCGTCGGGCTCTCTTTATATACCCGAAAATCTATTGACAACGGGGTTGCTAGGAAACCTGCGTTTCCCGAATTTTGCAATCTGTCAATTCACGACTTGAAACTTCTCGCTTTCTCGGCGACTTGAAACTCTCCGCTTTTAATGCCATGAAATTGTCCCGCGCGCATCGTAAATTCTAACCGCGCTTTCTGTCGCGGACACCACGTGTCGCCGGAGCGGAGGTTTTCCTGGAGGCTGGTGGCTGACGGAGGTTGCCACACGAACAATGTTGCTTAACAACTTCGTCGCGAAATAGTCCAGAAATTAGTTTTTTCATATCGTCGTTTTCTTTGCCTTTTATTTTACATAGGGATAGGGCATTGTTCTCCGGATCGTTAATTACGCTGGCGTTCGCTTCCGCAGACTGATGCTCCTCCACCAGAGGTTTTGATAATGGCGCTGAATCGTCCATTTCTCGGGGTCTGTCATCGTTTTTGCTGCCTCCGCTCTTCATCTCCTGGGGGTCGATCATGAAACTTTTTCACTCTTCACTTTCCACGTTACGAATTTCACGTGAAAATGTTTACGTGAAAAAGTGAAAGAATAATATTACATTTTCCATGGTATACATTTTATAATGTAACAATTTGCACGTGATTTAGTTAGAAAAGACACGCTGTCTGCCGTTGGTTTCACGATCTATGACATAAATGTTGTCTCTTTATCGTAAATTTTCAAAACGTCAAATTTTTCACGTGAGTTATTAGTGAGCGGTTGTAGGTCCTATTTTCATGAAAAAATGTATATTTTTCACGTAAATCTTTCGCCACCTCACGACTTGCTTAAAAGTGACGCATGCGCATTTAAGACAGCAACTATTAGTTACTAGCAACAGCATAAAAAGCGTACGTTATTTCTTTATTGGTGACGGTGACACACGAAGGTTAAGATGCCGTATTTTGTTATATTATAATTAATAACGTATCATATTTTATATTTAATTTGAATGTTATTGTTTTCACTGCAGTTTTAATGTCGCATTGCGACCGAAAAGCATCGTTCGGCAAGGAGGAGGAAGAAAAACTCGTGCGTTGAAGACGTATTTCAAATTTAGGTTAAACTACAGAGCGGAGGCATATATGCAACATGAATTCTTCAATTTTCTAAATTGGTTCAACGAACGGGCTTGGTATCGATTGGGCAGGATTGTTGGTTAACCGTGATGGAGTTTAACGAGACGCTGCCCGACGTGTCTGTCAAAAAGCTATGGGGGCTAAAAGGAAGGTTGTTAATAATCATATTCATACAATTGTTGAGGTAAGCATTTGGTGCTCCTTCACTTCGATGACAGATCGAGTTTTCTTTTGCATTATCCACCAACATTTCTTCATTCCAGGTCCATATTGCCATGTGTTTGCCTTACTGGTTCTGAATCGCTTTAGCAATCGGTTCAACAACTTGGGGTTCAGCCTTTTCTTTGATGTGCATGTTCTTGTCGCATTGTTCTCGGTTGATACCTGCAGGGAAGATTGATCCGCGCAATCTTTTGGGCCTAACAAACCCACAGACCTGAGTTCATTACCGCGGACAATTACACACACACACACACACACACACACACACACACACACACACACACACACACACACACACACAACGTACATCAATAGAAGAAGTTCCTGTTTCGTTCTTGCATGGTACTGCATAACACACGTCAATGATGAACATGTCTTCGGTAAGAATTCGCGATCCCAGAATATGTGTTAGGATAAAATATTATTAATGATAACTAATATTCTATCTTCTTTGCAGTCGTATTGTACGCCATAAGTCCCGCTGGTGTGATGGTAAGGTTGACCTTAACTCCCGTGATGTGTAAGCATGCTGATGTCGCTGAATCTTACACGAAGGTCGTTCTCAAGCAGAGCACACGAGCATGAATGTCCTTTCGGCAGAACAAGTAAAGAACTTGTTAAATTACTTTGCGAGGTGAGATAGTTATTCAAAAACTTTAAATTATACGTTTAATAATGCACATATGTAATATTGTATGTTAAATGGACGAATATTATTTTAATTAGGTATTACGTATTGGTGAAGCTCCCAGCGAACAGGGTCAATCTTATCATCCAATGTTCTTCACGCACGATCATCCCTTCGAAGAATTCTACTGTGTCTGTATAGTTTTGTTAAATAAAACGTCGAAGGAAATGAGAGCAACTACGGAAGATTTCGTCAAAGGCTTCTCTGTTGTGCATGAGCAGATTACTAGAGCGCTTCAATGCAAGCCCACAGGTTTGGATAAGTTCAAAAATAATTTACAACAGCTGCCCTATTCGACAATTAATAACCTGTAGCAACAGGAAAGGACAAACAGGGAGGAATGGGAAAGCCACCCAAGGCCAATTGTTGAACCTAGAGAATAGATTACTCCTGAAATCTTAGAGCTGATTCAGCAGCAACGATTAGGATTTTTGGTGCAGGGTACCAGATTCATGAAATACAGTGCCAGAGGACAAGTATGTATCATTTTGACATAAGACATACGTTCAATGTTACGTACAAATTATGAAAAATTCCTAATAAGAATCTTAATATTTTTAGCTGATTAAAGATAAATTTTGGTACGTCCACTTATCGCCGAATCACAAAGTTTTCCATTACGGAGATTGCGACGAGAAATCGGTGCCAACGATAGACGAACTTCCTACGAAGTCGAGATTCGAGGATTATTAACCGGCAGGGATTGTCCGCATATGAAAGATTTACAAAGACGGAAAACTACGCATCAGTTGGCGCTTTCCTTGGCCTTGAACACCGTTAAAGTGTCTAGTCTCGATTTCGTTGCTCCTGATAAGCAAGTTTTCGATTATTGAACATGAAAACGATATGTAAGTAGTACTGTGTCTAAAACGATAGTACACAGTACAAGGTAGACCTTGATAGAGGTCAGGAACGTATATACTCACGGATTCGACTTGTACTTTGTAAAAATCTATTCAGATATATAAAACGGGATTACACTACTTTACGTTCTCAGGATTTCAATATCAAACTTCAGGAGCTACATCTTTGGGCAAATCCATAAATCAAAATATAAAAAACTAAATAAAAAAACTAATATTTACTGCGAGATTTACTGTGGATCAGAATTATATGTATTAGGCAAATTTACAACATATCAGACGTTTGTAAAGTGGAACTCCGCAAAGAAGATTGTCCTTTATATTGTCTGTCCGGCGAGTTTTGTATGTCTTAT
Source organism: Harpagoxenus sublaevis (assembly GCA_030770355.1). Lineage (NCBI taxonomy): Eukaryota > Metazoa > Arthropoda > Insecta > Hymenoptera > Formicidae > Harpagoxenus > Harpagoxenus sublaevis. Next base: position 82,768 of record JASTWR010000514.1, on the reverse strand, counting down.
CATGTGCGCACAGTAGAATTTTTCTTATCGTGAGAATATAATGATGAAATATTATGTGATGTAATTAAACAAAACTGCATCCTTGTGAGTATTGTGTTGAATAATGTATTTTTTTTTGCTTTACATTGTTATTTAGCTATTTATGTCACTAAAAATTTTATATTAGATGGCGCTTATTTTTTACAACGGCTGAAAATGATATTTGGAGACTTTACTATCCATGGAAATTAAATTAAGACTTTTAGACGCTGAAGGGATCGATATCCCGCAAGATCGACCCGCGATTCCGGAACCACCGCCAAATTATGACTTTTGCTACGAGTTAAAGTACAAATAGTAAGTGGTGCTTGTCTATTACTAGATTGCTGGTATGTCTAACCGATGAAACGCAAGGTTATATGTATTTAAATTAATATGTGAAGGTGATTTAACATTGCTACGTTAATTTCCATTTTGCAGAACTACCTTCGTGGAACAATAACACATGGAATAATTCGTATATAGCTCTGGTTGGTAAAGCGATGAGCGCGAACAAAAGTTCCGCTAACAAGATCATGACGTCCCTGGATGTGGACTACGGATGACATTCACGAGCTTACACCACTGAGCATTGTATTTGTCAGATTCTCTAATAATTGGCTTGTCAGAATTTACAGGTAAATTGCGATAACTTTCTCTTATTGTGAGAGCTTTCTTTTATAGCTTTCTCTTTCTCTTTGTATCTAATTTGAAGATGGAATTGGCACGTCATAAGGGTTGGTTGTGATTTGTGTGAGTTTTGATTTATAATGTAAATTAGAAGTAAGAATTAATGCATTGCGTTGATGTTAGAATTGCAAGCATTACATATTTCATAAGAAAAGAATATAAAACTGGACGTCATCACACACAACACATCAAAATAATAGGCAAGATTTAAATAAGTATATAAATAAATAAATAAAAAATATATATAGTATAGCAATAGAAATTTCGAGGAAGAACTGTATAGATATTGAAAATTTTATTAGCATATTCTTTCTTTCTTCGAATCGAAATATTTTTTCTCCGGAGAAAAGACATATTGTAGTCACAGTGTTGTGGACACACTGTATATTCCAACCGCTCCTTATAACAAATGAGTGATGTCGCGTATATAAATGAAGATCTACGATGCTCTTTATCTTTCCGTCTTCTATCGGACGCATACCGTTTTCGTTGCTGAAGATTTTTCAATTCGAAGAAAAAAAGTATGCTAATAAGATTTCTAATATTTATACAGTTATTTATTTTGATGTGTTGTATGTGATGGGTATGTGTTGTGTGTGTGACTTCCAGTTTTATATCCTTTTCTTATGAAATATGTAATGCTTGCAATTCAAATATTAACACAATGCATGAATTTTTACTTCTAATTTACATTATAAATCATAACTCACACAAATCACAATTTCTTCCTTTTCTTTTCCTCCCGCCTTTATTCTATCATTTTCGTTACTTCTCAACTTTTTTTATCTTGTTTTAGGAACATTTCTTTTAAATTATCTTATTCTTTCCATCATTTACTGTACTATCTTATTCGTCCCTTTGTTTCTTGCTTCTTCCCTCTTCCTTCCTCCTCTGTGCTAATTCCCGTTTATTTTACTGCAAGTGTTTATTTTACTACAGTGTTCCGTGACTTGCCCGTAACTGCGTGATAGTGTGATCTAATCCGATCATTCTTGAAAATATCACGTAAAACAAAATCGAAATGGCTGCTGCATGGTGCGTTATTGTAGATGAAAATATTGTAGATGAAAATATTGTAGAAGAAAATATTGAGCAAAGAGATGGAAATGAAATGCGTATCATGCGAAAATTTTGCGTGACACCTAAGATCCTTTCAACATTCCAGAAAATAGATTTCAGGAATTATATAGGTATATAAATCCATTTTATTTATATTTGTAGATTATTACATGTGAGTCAATAATTGCTTTTTTCTTGCTGATTTTTTATGTTAAAATAATATATTTTTATTATTGTTATATTATCTGGCCTGTGTGTGTGTGTGTGTGTTTGTGTGTATAACACACTAAAAAAATAATATACAAGGTGTCCGATAATACTCGTATCACCTTTCGTAGGCAAATAGATCGGGTTAACTGACAATGAGCAGAAAAGTTCTGTCATTTTACGAACTTCGAAATAATTAATGGATAATTAATATCTTGTTAATTATTTCGAAATTTGAAATGTGAGCACTTTTCTGTTCGGTTCAACTCGCTTTGTTTGCCTACGAACGGTGATATGGTTATTACTGTGTACCCTATAAATTTGTATGCAATGTCTTTGTAGATTATCTAAGGAAGCAGTTATGCACTTATGCATAAATTTGACGCCATATATACCTCAAGGAAGAAAATCCACAGCAATCCCCTCAGAATTAAAGGTATGTAATATTACCTTTAATAAGAAATATAATAAATATGTAAAGATAGAAAATGTTATCTACAATTTCTTTTAGAATATTTATGTTCTACATCTAATTAAATAATTACAGTGTATTAATATTTTTATAAAATTTGTAATATGCAAAACAATAAAAATATTTTTGGTTTTACAAAGATTTTAGCAACTTTGAGCTTTCTGGCTTCTGGGTCATATCAACGTCGTATTAGCCAAGACTTTTTATCTTGTATGTGCCAATCATCACTGTCCGGAGCAATCCACACTGTCATAGAAGCACTTAATCAAATTATGCAACATTGGATAAAATTCCCAACAGAACATCTTGATATTGAGCTTACTAAGCAACAGTACAGTATTTTATATATAATATTTACTATAAGTAAATATTTTTTTGTATAGATTAATAATTTTTAATGTTAAGGTAAATGTCCCTATTTGTGACCATGACCCTATTTGTGACCATTTGCGGACGTTTATTAAAATAATCAGAAGTTGTAAATAATTCATCTTCGAAAAGAATATTTATCATGTTTTGCGATTAATAAGCTACGGTTTGATATACGGTTTTAATGATATTTAACTAACAAATTCTCATGAAAATGTGAAATAAGGTGCTCGTGTCGCCATCAGTGGCAGATTGAGCGCATGCTTGTCGTCACGTTAGTAGATCTATGGCGTTTGTCGCGGCACAGTCACAGCTTTGTTACGTCGTCAAAAAAAAGTGTTAAGGAACAATACTGCGCAAAACTATCAGTGAAGGATTAATAAGTGTTGTGCTATTCGTGTATTCCGGAAAAGGTTGGTAGTTTTGAGTATATAGGCGAATTTTACAGATAGGTACAGCAAAAACACGCATGTTTTCATTTGTGATCGGCTCAAGAAAACTAGTCGTGGCAGTAAATTTTGCTGCTTGTTTCCAAAAAAACATAATTAATATCCATCTCCATACTCTTCTAGACGAATGTGAGTTGCATTTGTACGAGTATGCTCAAGGGAAAACTCTAGAGAAAACGCTATTACTTTAGGTTAAGTCACTAATTGGGACATCGTGTGTTCATCGTGTGTTTTGTACCGATTTGTGACCACGGTTTCAAAATACTTACTTTATACTTATTCAATTATTGAGTGATTTCTTTATACAGGGTGTCCCAAAAAGTTCGGACACCGTTTCACTGACAAATTCTGTGGGACATTCTAAGAAGAAAATTCTTATGCGAAAATGTTGAGGCTGTAATAGTTTTTGAATTATAAGAATTTAGAGTTAGCGAATCAGACCGCCTAAAGTTGGCGCGCTCAGGTGTGGTACATCGCATAGCAAGTGAAGGTGGGCTAGCTTGTGACACACTTCATTTGACAAACTTGACAGTTCGCTGTGCATACGTATTTATTGATATTCCATAATGCTTGCATTAATCTTTATATACAGCAAATTGAACAATCACAGATAAATAAGACAAAGCTTCAAAGTAATTTTCTTGTCGTTTGAATTATGTCAATATCTAAAAACTGAGTCAATGCACAAGAGCACCTTTACTTGCTATGCGATGTACCACACCTGAGCGCGCCAACTTTAGGCGGTCTGATTCGCTAACTCTAAATGCTTATAATTCAAAAACTATTATAGCCTCAACATTTTCGCATAAGAATTTTCTTCTTAGAATGTCCCACAGAATTTGTCAGTGAAACGGTGTCCGAGCTTTTTGGGACACCCTGTATATATATGAAATACAATAAAATATTTTATTCTAATGAGGTCATTTGACGCTAAATAGAATACAACAGTCTCTAAGTAGCGAGAAAATCCAACTTTACTTCATCAGGATCGAAAATTAATTTGCCGGTCACTAAATGGTACATTCGATGGATAATGTACGAATGTACCGGTCACTAACCGGGTCAGACGGGGGGTCACTAATAGGGCCAAAATTAAATCAGGCGGTCACTAATGCGTACATATACATAGTCTGCAATTTCTTTTTTTATATTTATTAGATTATGTTTAAAACTCGAATAAAACAAGTTTTTCGATACAAAAATGATTAATCTTGAGTTGGGTATAATTGTTTCTTGATTTGAATTACTATAGAGTACTTTCCTCTCTTATTAACTTATGCAAAAATCTTACATGGTCACAAATAGGGACATTTACCTTATTACAGGTTTTGGATTCATTGTAGATTTCCGGGCGTAATAGGTGCCATCGATGGTACTCATGTAGCAATTTGGCCTCCAAGCAAGGATCGAGAGCATTTGTATATAAATCGTAAACTATATCATTCATTAAATATTTTGATAGTAAGTATTATTTATATATAAGATAAATAAGATTATTATGTAAAAAATAATTATTATTATTACGTTATTTTTGAATTTTTTTAGGTCAGTGATTTTAACGGGAAAATATTATTTGTAAATAGCGGTCATGGAGGAAGAACCCACGATGCACGTGTCTGGAATGCTTCAATTCTTTTGCGGCATTTAGAACAGCAATTTCACAATGGACGAACAGATACTTGGTTATTAGGTATATTATATTATTATTATTATTATTGTTATTGTTATTGTTAACACTAAAAATATTATATACAGATAAAAGTGTTGTTGATATATGCATAGCATAATTTTAATATCATAGGTGATTCCGGATATCCCTTGTTACCGTACTTATTGACACCAAAACTAAGGCAACCAGAAGGAACTCCTTCGGCTCGTTACACTAATGCTCATGTAAGAGCTCGGTCATGTATAGAACGAGCTATTGGGATGTTAAAGGGACGATGGAGGTGCTTAAGAAAGGAGAGAGCATTGCATTACTCACCAGAATTTTTAGGTAAGACACATATACCAATTGCATTTTGTAAATAATATTATAATACTAATAGTAAGATTAATTTTATAATGTTATAAACAATTTCAGCTCTCATTGTTAATGCTTGTTGCGTTGTTCAAAATATCGCAAAATTTTATAACATACCGCAGCCTGAAATATATTACGACGAATTGGATATAGAGGAAAGAAATATCGGAATAAACGGTATAAGAAATAATGTAAATGGTAATGAAGTACGAGAACGTGTCATTCAGCAGTATTTTAATTAATCTTAAAAAAAGGAACTCTTTTGAACAAGGTAATGCTCCGCATTTTTAAATGTTGTTAATGCTTTTATCACAAATCACCGCTGCATGTCTTCTATATCGAGCTTTTATATAAATTGGTATTGCATTCTTGCTTAAGAAATGTTGTATTTTTTTTTATTAATGTATTGCAATAAAATATTGCAACGCCAAAGGTTGCTCCCTTCTGTTCAAGAAGAATAACATATTTTGAATACACATTTTTAAAATAAGAATGCAAATGTTATGATGCTCTATTTGCGCATTACAAATAGAGAAAATTAATAGTTAATAGGTTGCGCTATATTATCAATTAATATGATATCTCTTTTCGATAGAGACTACCAACAAGCCTATGTTTCAACCAAATTTGTTTGGAAATGTTTTCAACACAAAAGCCAGCAGTGGGCCTTACGGCCGAACAGATTGGGCAGCAAAATACCTCAAATGACCATTATAAAGAGATTTGTTTTTCTTTTTGTGACATTTGATCATAGTAACATGATTTTCGAGAATCATGGATCGTAGAACAATATCGTAAAGTATATCAATCGAACAAATGAACAAATATATACTACATAAATTTGTTCTGTGTAGAATCAATGCCAAGGTGTGTCACGCCGTATCATATCTAATAAAATGTACGCAAATTTGACATTACTAGGATGACAAATATAATATATAACAAATAATGCACATTCCCTGTTTCGTGATGCGCAACATTCTTTTGTTATACTTTACCTGTTATATATATTATATAATTTATTCTCCAAGGATGTCAGCATATGTAGAAATCGATTAAAATGAGTTTAATATGTAAAAGAGAAAAGAATATATACCTTACTAAATTTTTTTTACTTTATATAGCATAAGAATAAAATGTTTAAACATATTAGTTTTAAAATATTGTATTTTTCAAGGCGTTTTTTGCCAAAAGGGGATACATCAAAGAAGAAAGATATTTAATCAGTCGCATGATCGTTTATATTATGTTTTTTTTCCATCACATATCGCTAATTACTTAATTTTACAAACTTTGATTACAATCCACCGGATATGTATTGAGCAGATAACGCAAATAACGAAGCTGGAAAGGTAATAGAGAAGGCGTTATGTATGTGTACGTGTGTATGTGTAAGTGTGTGTGAAAGTCGACTTTTCTTCGTTAAGTGGTCTGGACTAGTCCCTGGAATACAGGGACACTAGTCTGGATGTGTCATAAATATCTTAAATCACATTCACATTCACTAGATGAGTACTGTATAACAACGTATCCAAGAAAATTATGCCAATTGGAATGCCAACTATCAGCAATCCGACAATTTGCATGGCAATGCGATTTGGTCCCTACCAATGTGGGTGGAAAGGAAGCTTCGATCTGGAGGGTACCCTTTGAAGACGCAGAACCACATGAAATGTTGTGTCTTACTAACTGCAAAAGAAATATAATTGTTCGATTATTAGAAAAATTGTATACCGTAGATTACTTTTTTGATATTTCAAATAATCATTATAATAAAAATATACAAGTTTGTATTACTCTGTTTGCAAAGATATATATGTCTGCATTGCATGTCTTATTTCTTGTAACTCAGCCAATGCAGATCGTTGCACTGCCAAACTTTGCTTTCGAATAGATAGTTCTTCTTTTTTTAATTGTATCTTCTGTTTTTGAAGATTAACCATTTCAACCGACACTGATTTAATTTCTGATTCTGATTCTGAAATGTAAAATATAAAATAAAATGAGTTGTATTTTAATATTTGAATATGCTATTTTCTTTATTTAACTTTAATTATTTTCTATTACAAACCTTTATTTAAAACTGCATTACTTGTATGTAGCCTTTTACGGGGTGGCAAATAATTAGAACATTGTGGTTCTTGTATCTGTACTTCATCTAGATTATCTAGATTACTTGTATGTAGCCTTTTACGGGGTGGCAAATAATTAGAACTGTGGTTCTTGTATCTGTACTTCATCTAGATTATCTAGATTACTTGTATGTAGCCTTTTACGGGGTGGCAAATAATTAGAACATTGTGGTTCTTGTATCTGTACTTCATCTAGATTATCTAGATTACTTGTATGTAGCCTTTTACGGGGTGGCAAATAATTTGAAGATTGTGGTTCTTGCGTCTGTACTTCATCTAGATTATCTAGATTATCTACATTATCTAGATTATCTAGATTATAAGAATCTTCCTGGCTATAACTTGCTCTTTGATCCACGTTTAATCCTCCTTGTGGGATATTTTCCAGACCTGCTGCTTCTGGTGTTAAAAAATCTGATAATTCTTCTTCCAGCGGTGACATATCTACTTTTATCGGAGATCCTCCACCTGTTCCTAATTGATAACTTCTTCGCTTTGTCTCCTTTTTTAATACGTACATCTTCCAGTCTTTCCATGTCTACAAATATTAAAATTTCTTTGTAATTAAATACAATATATAATATTAAACTATTTACTATACTTTAATAATATTCGTATCATAGTGTAAAAATTAACTATACCTTAAACCATTCAGAACTGGATTTATTGGGACCTTTATTGGCCATGTTGATTTCATTTGCCAAATCTTCTAATAATTGTTTCTAAAATTTTGAAGCTACAATTAATACAATTATAGTAGATCTATGTAACATCCCGAGTAATATATACATAGTAGATCTATTTAACATACATATAGCACACCTATGTAACATCACGAGTAATATATGTATATGTATATACGCATACATACACATAGCCTTAATTATATATCAATTATGAAAAATTGTGGAAAATATTTACCATTTTGCTTTTACTTTCGCCTTTCTGTCGTAGTCTACCTCTGGCAACGTCCGGATGGACCTTCATTCAAATAAATAAAATTACTTTTTGGTCGCTTGTTACATTCATCCTAAAAGATTCATATAACAAGCATTACATATGCAAGCATTACATATTTCATAAGTAAAGAATATAAATCTGGAAGTCACACACACAACATACACACATCACAATTACACAATAACAACACAACACATCAAAATAAATAACTGTATAGATATTAAAAATTTTATTATCATACTTCGTTTCTTCGAATCGAGGAATTGTCTTCAGCAACGAAAACGGTATGCGTCCGATAGAAGACGGAAACAACAGAGCATCGTAGATCTTCATTTATTTACGCGACATCACTCACTTATTCTAAGGAGCGGTTGGAATATACAGTGTGTCCAGAATACTGTGACTACAGTATGTCTTTTCTCCGGGGAAAAAATATTTCGATTCGAAGAAAGAAAGAATATGCTAATAAAATTTTCAATATCTATACAGTTTTTCCTTGAAATTTCTTTTACTATACTATATATATTTTTTATTTATTTATTTAATTATTCAAATTAGATACAAAGAGAAAAAGAAAGCTCTCCCAATAAGAGAAAGTTATCGCTATTCACCTGTAAGTCCTGACAAGCCAATCTGGCAATTATTAGAGGATCTGACAAATACAATGCTCAGTGGTGTAAGCTCGCGAATGTCATCCGTAGTCTACATCCAGGGACGTCATGATCTTGTTAGTGGAACTTTCGTTCGCGCTCATCGCTTTACCAACCAGAGCTATATACGAATTATTTCATGTATTATTGTTCCACGAAGGTAGTTCTATAAAAAAGAAATTAATGTAGCAATGTTAAATTACCTTCACATATGAATTTAAATACATATGACCTTAAAAGTGTTTTATCAGTTAGCCATTCCAGCAATCTAGTAATAGGCGAGCACGACTTACAATTTTTACTTTAACTCGTAGCAAAAGTCATAATTTGGCGGTGCTTCCGTAATTGCGGGTGGATCTTGCGGGATATCGATCCCTTCGGCGTCTAAAGGTCTTAATTTAATATCCATGGATAGTGTATAGTAGAGACATCGTAGAAATCTCGCAAGAAGAGGAGGGGGCGACACTCGAATAACGAAAACGCAATAGAATTGTTTGAATAAATTTATCAGGCAGAACTACTCGGTGGAATGCTAGCATTCGCTGCGTGGACAAGGGAAAACTGGCCGAAAAACCTTGTCAGCATTCAATACATAGTATAAACATAATACAAAAATTATATACACAGTTGAAATGGCAATAATACAAAAGATAAAGCATAAATCATAATACACACAAATATGAGTGAATACTCAAGAGATAATAAAGAAAGAATTGAATAGATAAATCTCTTTTAACCCTATAATTATTGTTCAATATTAATATCACTCGAAATAAAGTGATAACTGTTGATAAATAAAGTAAACGTTAAATCAATAATAATTAAACCAAAGAAATTGATAGTTAAAGTTGAATTCAGAATATCTAAGGATAAGTGACAAATACGAATATAAATTAAAGGAAATAGAAAGCTATATTGAAGTAAATTACTTAGTTGAATCTTTAAGACTTAATAAAGAAATATGATAGTTGAAGTTAAAGTATGAATATTAACTAATAATTAGAAAAGGAATATATAAAAGTAAAGCAATAATACTTAACACCACTCAGTTTGAGCAGCATGAATTAATAAAGAATAATTCAGACAAGAATAATAATCATTCGAGAGTATTCAGAAAATAATAGTATATCAAACATATAGAAATTCACATAATAGGATAAAGTATTCGCAACGCAGTGAATTAATCACACAACTAATAATCATTCAATTGAAAGTATAGAAAAGAATATGAAAAGGATAGCTCGCAATAATCAGTCGTAGGACAGGCGCAATTGAAAGTCGAAAGTATAATACAACTTATTTACAAGAAAGAAATGCAGAAAGGAATATAATCTAATTCGCTTTGATTCGTTATGAATAATTAGTAATCGCTACGAATCCGGATCCGGTTGTAAAGTAAATCAACTTGAAAGTAAAGTACGTATCGATTTGATACGATCCCATTGTCAGTAAAGTGTATCACAATTCTAATGGCCGTAAAATTTAACGTCATGACGGAAGAAATTCGTAGAAATCAGTATTGATTTCTGTAAGCAATTTCACTGCAGAATAAGGAAAGTGGAAAGCACAATTTCTTTCATCTTTATAGAAATGAATCAAGCTACCGTAATCTGAAGTCAAATTCGTATTTGATGAACCCGAGAGATTTCTCTCGGTTACCTTCCTTTGTGAAATGTCGAATACGTCGCAATTAGCAATCGTCAGAAATCAAAGTCCATTTCGCAGAAAACATTCGCAGCTAGATATCAACAGAATCGTCCTTCCTTCCTTCTTTGAGTCAATTTCCAGATTGATTTTACTATCCAGATTGATCCTGGGATCGAAATCTACGCAGCTCGCAAAGCGTATGACGCAATAGTCTACTATACTGAAAACGTGCTCTCGCACCGGCGTCTGATGGAACAATGACCGATCCGCCCCGTCGTCTTCACGTTCTCACGTGACCGCGTTGCCAAGGCACGTACGCCAGGCCCATGGCACTCGTTGCGCCGTAGCGCGCAAGACATATCGATAGTGCGTGCGTGCGTCGAGCTATCGAGAATCGAACCGCGTCGCGTAGCGACGGCTTATTCTAACCGCGATACTTAAACTTTAAACAGATAGTAAAGTCTCCAAAGCATTTTTATCCTCTTTACTAGTCATTCTAAAGAAAGGAAAAAGCAAGTGAAAAATTTACTCGCGCGTGCATTGGTTATAAATGTAAGCAGAATATGCTACAAACCGAGTAAAGCGTTAATGCCGTCAGTCCATTAATCGAAAACTTGCTCATCAGGAGCAACGAAATCGAGACTAGACACTTCAACGGAGTCGAAGGCCAAGGAAAGCGCCAACTGATGCGTAGTTTTCCGTCTTTGTAAATCTTTCATATGCGGGACAATCCCTGCCGGTTAATAATCCTCGAATCTCGACTACCGCTAACTTCGTAGGAAGTTCGTCTATCCTTGGCACCGATTTCTCGTCGCAATCTCCGTAATGGAAGACTTTGTGATTCGGCGATAAGTGGACGTACCAAAATTTATCTTTAATCCGCTAAAAATATTAAGATTCTTATTAGGAATTTTTCATAATTTGTACGTAACATTGAACGTATGTCTTATGTCAAAATGATACATACTTGTCCTCTGGCACTGTATTTCATAAATCTGGTACCCTGCACCAAAAATCCTAATCGTTGCTGCTGAATCAGCTCTAAGATTTCAGGAGTAATCTGTTCTCTAAGTTCAACAATTGAGAACGAAACAGGAACTTCTTCTATTGATGTACGTTTTGTGTGTGTGTGTGTGTGTGTGTGTGTGTGTGTGTGTAATTGTCCGCGGTAATGAACTCAGGTCTGTGGGTTTGTTAGGCCCAAAAGATTGCGCGGATCAATCTTCCCTGCAGGTATCAACGGAGAACAATGCGACAAGAACATTCAGATGAAAGAAAAGGCTGAACTCCAAGTTGTTGAACCGATTGCTGAAGCGATTCAGAACCAGTAAGGAAAACACAAGGCAATATGGACCTGGAATGAAAAAATGTTGGTGGATAATGCGAAAGAAAACTCGATATGTCATCGAAATGAAGGAGCACCAAATGCTTACCTCAACAATTGTATGATTATATGATTATTAACGACCTTCCTTTTAGCCCCTATAGCTTTTTGACAGACACGTCGGGCAGCGTCTCGTTAAACTCCATCACGGTTAACTGCGGTTAGCCAACAATCCTGCCCAATGGATACCAAGCCCGTTCGTTGAACCAATTTAGAAAATTGAAGAATTCATGTTGCATATATGCCTCCGCTCTGTAGTTTAACCTGAATTTGAAATACATTTATTACATCTCAACGAACTTTTATTTAGTTAAAAGTATTTCCATTTAATTTATGTAATATTTGTTATTATGTTTATAATTTATCGTACAACCATTCTACAAGTTCGAGGTTATCCTTAGTTGCGAAAGCTGGATAGCAAATGTAACGGTTTTCTAATGCTATAACGTGTATTAAAAATATTATTATACGTTTGCTAATACGTTACTTAAAAAGGAAAAAAGATTACCTTGGATAAAAATCTCAAAAGTGTCATGCGGTAATGCAGCCAACAACAGCCATTTCGTTTCACGTTTCACTGTCACGTTATACGTTCCACGTTTCACGTTTCATTTTTCACAGTTCACATTTCACTTTTCACAATTCACGCTAGGGGAAAAGTTTCATGATCGACCCCCTGCATCTCGTCGTTGGCTCCAGAATGTCCGTCACTCCCCGTCATTCCTGACGTATTTTCGTCCGATTCTGCTTCATTTGAAACCTTTTCTTGTCTAACTTTGATATTAATTAATTCTTTCTTTTCCAGGTCTTCCTGCGGTTCCTTTTGGGAAACTTTATCGTCGTCAAGCTCATCATCGCAGATCGGTTCAGTGATCAGAACGCTGATTCGTCTGAGGTCTTCTTCGTCCATTTCGTCGTCACTCGAGATACTGATGATGTCATCCCTCGTGTCTCGCCCATTGCCATCGCTGGCGATGCTGCTCCTTTCGTCCTCCTCCTGTTCGTGATAGGGGAAAATCGGGTCTAGCGGTAGATTTCCCGTATCCGCTGGCCGATATCTGTCGTCGTCATTGGAGTCGCTTAGACTTATCACGTCTTCGCGAACCATCTCTGGATCGTTGGTTATCCCCCGCTGGTTCGTCTCCCCGTCATCTTCTTCATCCTCGGGCTGTTGGATCGCTGCTTCGGCTTCCTGGACGATTCTTTCTTCCTCCTCTCGCCACTGGTCGGCGGGTGCCTTTCTCCTTCTCCTCGGCTTCCCGTCATCATCGACCTCGGCGGTTTCCGACTCTTCACGGAGGTGTGCGTCGCGATGCGGCCTTAACTTTCTAGCATTCGCGGCGCACACTACCTGGCCGTCTAGATTCTCGATCAGATATGCGTTGGGTTTTATTATTTCTCTTACGCGATAGGGACCCTCGTAGATCGGGTAAAACTTGCCTATGCGATTTCTCTTCGCATCGGATATTCTATGTCGTTTCAACCACACCAGCTGTCCTTCGTTGTATTCCGCCGTTCCGTGCTTATCAGCTTGGACCTTTCTCTTCCGTGCTGCCTCGACAAGTCGTTGCTTGGCCTCCTCGACCTTTTGCTCCCATGTAGTGTCGTCTTCCTCGAGGGGCATTAACGCCGGATCGAGCGCCAGGTGGCCTGTCTCGCCATCGTGGAACTCGCACGGCGTGTATCCGGTCGACGAGTGAGTCGTATTGTTTATCACCCTTTCCGCCCGGTTTACAATTCTATGCCATGCATGATGGCGGTGGCTACTGTACGCTCGTATTAATCGTCCCAATTTTCTCATTACCCTTTCTACCGGATTAGATTGCGGATTGTACGGTGTCGTACGACGTGCTTCGAAACCCTTATTATACGCAAACGCTTCCCATCTACGGGTTATAAATTGGCCCGCGTTATCGGTTAGTATTGTTTTCGGAACTCCTATTTCCGCGAAAAATTCGCCTAATTTCTCCATTATTATATCTAAACTTTGATCGCATATTGGATAAAATTTCACGTATTTAGAGAATTGATCCATCACGACCATTATAAACCGATATCCCTGGTCTGTTCGGGGTAATGGTCCGAATAGATCTATTGACAAAGTGTCGCCCGGCGCGTCGGGTAGGACATAATATTGCGCGCCTACGACCGCTCGCGTATAAAACTTCGTCGCCTGGCAAGTCGTGCAAGACGCCACGACGTACCGGGCGATTCTTGCGAAATTGTGTCCGTGGAAGTACCGTTTCATAAAGTCCAACACCTTATCCGTACCAAAATGTACGAGTAGCTCGTGCACCAACTTCGCGATCCTCCACGTGACCCTTCGAGGTAACACAATTCTGTCTCCGTCCGGGTATCGAATTCTCAGTATTCCCTCTCTAGCGGTAATCTCGTTTGGATATTCTATTGCTGCTTGTTGCAATTCTGCGTCTACTTGTTGCGCGTCCTTGATCAATTGTACCCAGGCTGACGTATCCGTCCCCTGGCGTTCATTATGTATCATTGCAATTTGCTTTTCGTCTGGGGGGATCAATTTTTGTCGCGAGAGAGTGTCCGCGATTGAATTGTCCTTTCCCGGGAGATGCTCTATCTGCAGTTCGAATTCCTGCAGGAACGCGAACCATCTTGCGATCCGCGCATTGTTTTGGACACAAGTGCTTAAAAACTTCAAGGCTTGATGATCCGTATGTACTCGCACATGTCGCCCTAACAATAACGTATGCCACTTCCTCAGTGCCCAGACCAACGCTAGACATTCCAATTCGGTGACTGTATAGTTTGCTTCTGCGCCCTTCAGGCTCCGGCTGGCATAAGCTACTGTCTGTTTCTCCTCTGCTCCTTCCTGGTACTGGTACAACCTCGCCCCTAGTCCAGTTCGGGCTGCATCGACATAAATCCCAAATTTACATCCTTCTCGGATTAGGTAGAGATCCGGTGCTTCTTGGAAAGCCGCCTTAATCTCATTGAATGCGTTTTGGTGTTCGCTTGTCCAGGTGAACTTTTGGCCTTTCTTCAACAGCCCTTCGAGTGGTCGAGTCATTCGTGCTAGGTTTTTTATAAATCGGCGATCCCAATTGACCAATCCCAAGAAAGATTGCACCTCCTTCTTTCTTTTCGGTCTCTCGAAGCTAGCCACCGTAGCTCTTGTCTCATTGTTAATTTCTGCCTTTGTTTCGCTAAAGGTGTGCCCCAGGAACTTGATTTCTTCCTGTAGGAACTCACACTTATCGCGATTCAGTTTGAATCCCACGGTTTCTAACTTCGTTAGTACCAAGTCCAAATGGTATAAGTGTTCTTCCAGTGTCTCCGACGAAATCATCACATCGTCGAGGTAGATTGTGGTAAATTCGTTCACACCGAGAGCGCTGTCCATCGCTCGGGTAAATGATGCGCCTGCCGTCTTTAGACCAAACGGCATGCGTTTGAAAACGTATGTCTGTCCTTCGAATAGGAATCCTGTGTACTGACGAGAATTTTTTTCAAGCGGTATTTGCCAGAACGCATTAGTTATATCGAGCGTGGTAAAGTACTTCTTTTTCCCGACTCGTCTGAAAACCTCTTCGATAGTTGGCGGTTGTGCGTGGTCGTTCGCCATGTGTTTATTTGACTCTCGAGCATCGAGGCACAGGCGAATGTCACCGTTTTTTTTAATCACCACGACCAACGGGTTTATATACTGGGTTGCGGTCTTCGAAATAATTCCTTTTCGCTCCAACTGCTTTATGTATTCTCTCACTCGTTGTAGATGTACTTCCGGAATCGGGTATGTTTTCTTTTTAAATGGTTTGGCGGTGTTCATCTCAATCTTATGTTCGTAGTGACTGACCTTGCCGATCTTTCCATCGAACATTTCC
Source organism: Harpagoxenus sublaevis (assembly GCA_030770355.1). Classification (NCBI taxonomy): domain Eukaryota; kingdom Metazoa; phylum Arthropoda; class Insecta; order Hymenoptera; family Formicidae; genus Harpagoxenus; species Harpagoxenus sublaevis. The sequence continues at coordinate 66,854 of JASTWR010000514.1, read as the reverse complement.
TCGTGTTTCTCGAGGATTTCACGTAATTTGACTTCTGCTTCATCCTTGCTTATCACGTGTATCGTGATCCCAGGATCCATGGCTTTCCGGAATTCTATCGCAATTTCTTCGTCGCAGGCTAACTGCATCCTGTATTTTACCAAAAAATCGATTCCTAGCACTACATCAAAGGCTAAATTTTCCACGATAAAGAACTCGTGCGAGTATTTCTCATCTTTGTATTGGAATATTAGTCTCGCCTTGCTAGCGACCATCGAGCCCTTTTCTGCGAACGCTCCTCTTAAACGGAATCTCTTAATTGGCAATATCTCCATGGGAACTCTGTTCTCCTCCAATTGCTTATGGAAGATTTTAGTTATTGCCGTAATCTGCGCACCAGTATCGATTAGCGCTTTCGTGGTGCATGTACCAAATCTCATTTCTATCATTGGTACAGTCTGCTCCCTTGATTTTATTCGCCTGGGCTGTTTCCATATCCTGGTCGAGATCCTCTATTATTTCCTTTGTCCTTATTATGCTGACTGCACAGCTTTCTAGTAGCTCCTTAATTTCCCGCGTCAATGCGTAACAGTTCTTCTCCGTCTCTTCTGACGTGGTGCTGACTGCGTCATCGCTTAGCCTTTCCTCATTTTTAGCCGTAATCGCTGCGATTTTTTTCGCGCAATTTTCTGGCTTTTCTGTTTTCTTATATCTATGCTCGGGTTTTTCAAATTCCCGTTTTCTGTATTCGTCGCGGTCTCGTGTATATCGAGTGATCTTTGCGCGTCCGTCCGCATCATCACTGTCGGGCATTTCGACTATGTCTACTCCGTTTCTATGTTTTGCTTCCGGCGATTCCACTTTTCGCCATCCTCTCGATTTGTTAAAGGACGAGTAGTTTGCCCTATCGTTCCTGACGAACTGGTTATATCGGTTATCGCCACCTTTTGCAGTTGCGTTGTAACGGCTGGAAAATTTGTCCTCTTTGCCTCCAGTGTTGGGACGACTCTGCGGTTTCTCTTGCGATCTGCGCGCATCCATGCGCAACTTTCGTGTCTCCCGCTCGTTTTCTATCGTATCCAGCATGGTGATCATATCATTCACATTCTTGACCACGGACGGCCTTAATTCCTTGGCTACGTCCGAGTCGAAATGTTCTCTGATCGTTTGGACGATTTCTTCGTCCATCATGGGAAGAATTAGTGTTTTTGCCTGTCTCGCTAGGCTCAGAGCGTAATCGGTCATGGACATTTCTCCAGGTTTATACTTTCCGAAATACACTCTTTGCCTAAACCTCATCTGCGCCTGACAACTCCAGAAATGCTGTTTGAACAGTTGTTTCATCTCAAAGATGTCGTCGGCCGTTTGCAGCTCATGCCATTGGCTGGCTGCACCCTTCATACACCTGCCGAAGTAGAAAAGTTGCTCCTCTTCTGAGACACCTTCGTAATTTGCCAACTTTTCGAATTTTTCCAAGAATCTCACTGGATTCTGCTTGTCTGTTTTTCCGTGATACGCGAGCTCATCGAAAGGGTTTTTTATCCAACCACCTTTCGGAAGTCTCGCCTGCATGGGGACCATCTGTAACGCTGGTTCTTCCGCTTGTCCACCCCCGTACGCTCGCTCGTCTAGTGTCGTCGCGTCGAAAAGATTCGCCGGTAGACCGCGAGGCGTACGTCGTGACGCGATGGACTCGCGACGCTCGCGTACGTTTGCCCTCAGCTCTTCCAACTCGTTCGTCAATAATCGTATCTGATCACGCATTTCTCTTCTTTCCTCATTTAGTGCCTCTTCTCTCTCTCGCTCGCGACTCAGATTGATGGCAAAGGAATTTTCTTCATTACCGACTCCTAGTTCCATATCTCGAGCATTCGGCAGTGCCGCCGAAGCGTTTTCTTCGCCTCGAACGTCTACTCGTGATGACTCTTGCGATCTAGTATGTGTCGCAATCGGACTGTGTCCCACGGTCGCCATTCTTCCGATTCGGGGGACACTGTTGCCTCTCACACGACTGCCTCTTTTGGGCCCTATCTTGCCAGTTAATCTCGCTTTCGCGAACCTTATCTTACTTACTAACGCTAACCGCGATTTTATATTCACAAACGCAATTCCTATACGCTCGCACGCTTGTTCGCGATTCTCTCACCGTTTCCTTCCTACGGATTCGGGCTTTGTCTTTCCGTGCGTTTTTCTAACGTACTTGTCGAATTTCACGCTGCTACGCAGGTACGCGATACGCGTCCTGTCACGGTCGCCATTTCATTCAAGATTGAGGGTTATCTTTAGTAAATCGCACGCTCCGACGATGGCTTAATCGCGTAAGCTTTTTTGCGTTTTCGCGCCCAATGAACTAGCCCTCAGAGTCACCGCACTGACCGTGTGGGTTTTCTCGATGACTCGCAGGTCCTCGCGTGTGTTCGCGTATCTATGTATTACCGTCACCGTGGCTTATTTAGACTGTAACCGAACCGACTGTCGGCCACGTCACTCCCTACCGTTCTTTTTTCTGTTTTAGCTAACCTGACCAGACGGTGCAGCCGCCCACTTCGGGACGGCGGCAAGTAGCGGCCGAGCATGGTACGAGACCAACCGAGGGAATCACCACGAGGAAGATAGGAGTACCACAGGGGCACATCTTTGATCCTGGTGGACAAGCGGCCCCTGCCGCCCACGTCGGGGTGGCCGCGAGGAGTGCCACAGGGATATCTCATGGATCCCGGTGGACGAGAGGCCCTTCCGGGCAGGCGATAGCTTGTAAGTTAGGCGTACGCAAAGCCCATAATGCATGGCCAGTTGGCAATTTACGTAGCATAGACTAGTTGTAAGTTATAATTCGTTTCATCTCCCGCAAAGGCGAGATATAAATTTTGTTTGGCTCGCGATAGCAATACAATTCGAGTAGAAGTTATTTAATTTTGACGCGCGTGGAACGGGCATAAAATCGCGCGAACGGCTTGAGCCACACACAATCTCCAGGATAGACTCACGCGAGATCCATGATTGGGACCTAGTACACACTCTAAATCAATCGGCGTCAGCATGCGAAATCGCGTTCGCTAAGTAGCCACCTAGATGTTTTCTCCAAGAACAGATGGTGGAAATGCGCGGTTTTGGACCTGGTACATACGCCTAGCGGATCGGCGACAATGTCCGAAGACGCGTTCGAAAATGAGAGCCGATATCGAAAATGCGATAGTGTAGGCGCGTTGCGAGGGACCTGGTACACGTCCCAATCGGGTCGGCGTCGAAGTCCGACAACGCGTTCGCTAAGTAGGTACGGAGACGTTTTCTTCGAGAACTAAGACTTGTAACGTGGTCGTTGAGACCTGGTATACGCGTATAGTAGGTCGGCGACAATGTCCGGTGACGCGTTCGAGAACGATAACAGATATCGGAAATTTGTTGGTAGAGACGCGTTGCGAGGGACCTAGTATAAGTCCCAATCGGATCGGCGTCAAAGTACGATAACGCGTTAGCTAAGTAGCTACGTAGGGGTCATCTCCGAGAACTGACGGCGGGGACGCCCTCTTGAGGACCTAGGACACGGGCCTAGGGGGTCGGCGTCAAAGTTGGAGGTCCAGAAATGGACCCAGCCAATTTCCGCCTGGAAGTCGGGTGCCAAACGGTCGAGGGGCATCCCAAAGAGGGTGCGCATAGGTCGGCGTCAACATCCGGTGACCAGAATCGTCCACGGGCATCTTCTCCAGGAAAGTCGACTGCCAGCGGACTAAAGGGCATCCCCGAGAGGGTGCGCACGGGTCGGCGTCAACCTCCGACCAAAGCGTCGAGAAGTCGAAACCTGGTGCAGCGGTGCCGTCTGGGGGACTCCCACGCAGTGTACCTGCAGCGGAAATTTCCATGTCGGGGCCCCACGATAGGAGTTACGGGGCACACACGCGTCAACCACGCGAAAACAGCGTGTCGGCATGTACGAAAACATGCAAAAACGTATGACGTCAGCGTGGCGTGATCGCGAAATTGGGAATAACAACCCCAGAGTGGGGATAGCGCGAGTGGTAGGGAGCCACAGCGAGCAACGTTGCTCTTGGCAGTCGATCGGATACAGTCGTAGCGTGCGGACGTTCTACGCATACTGTATATAACAACCGGTAACTCCCGCGTGATTGCGCGTTAAATTTCTAGTTCTACAATAGCGAGCGGTGAATAGCCACCTTCTGTAAACGACACATTGCGTGCGTGAAACGTAACATTGTAACAAATACAAGTATTAACGATTTATAATAAATAATTCGTCTTTAGTGAAAGTCGTGTCTCAAGATTAATTTAGCGTACTTACCTTCTACTCACCTTGTCCCACGGCGGTGATACAACGTTGTCCATTGACTCCTTGGTGAAGCGAGACTCCGGGGAAGTTCATCTTCGGCGACGATCCATCCTGGGCAGGAACCTGAAAAAGAAGAAAATAAATTAGTATAACCGTCAGGAGTGATTGCCAGTTTTCGTCGATTAAGAAAATTTAATTTGGTTATTTATACACTGGCGAAGTAAATGTGTCTCATCGTTGAATATACACCGTCGACGTAAAATATCGGTGTTCCATCTTATGATTGTTTAGATGTACTATTGCGATAAATATTGCCACATGCCCCGGTAGTCGAATTGGTTAAGACACCCGAACGGAATGCGGGAGATTCCAGGTTCAAACCCTGGCTGGGGTAATATTTTTCGCAATAAGTTTTTACAGTGATTTTAATATTAAATCGATATCGATTTAATTAGGGAAGGGAGAGGGAATTTTTCCATCTTAATTTAAGGTGCTTAATTTTAAGCGTTTTGATAGAAGGACCGGATTCTCGGTCTAAAGAGTCCTGACGTTTGTGACCGTCAGGAGTGATTGCCAGTTTTCGTCGATTAAGAAAATTTAATTTGGTTATAAATTAGTATAGTTAATAATCGAGGCCAGCGGATATCCGACACGGAGAGCGCAGCGACGGTGATGGTCCACGGGGCATCCACCTACAACACAAAGCGAATATTTAATAAACGTTAATAATTAATACATGCGAGCGGTAACTTGGTATGCGGTGACGCGAGGATCCAGGGGACCCGGCATCTGTGAGCAGCTACCTGGTATGCAGTGAAGCGAGGATCCGGGGAAGCGGCAGCGACGGTGATGATCCATCGGGGATACACACCTGCAACAGAGGGGAGAAATTACCCTAACTTATATTAGAGATTGTATCTCGAGCACACCTTCTCGGTAGTTGTAGGTCAAACCGAGTGGCAACCGTGATTTTGGAAGTGATTACGCGACTCCCACACTCTCAGACGGCCGTGTCCGGCTACAACGAAAGGGGATTTTGCCACGACTCACTCTTATATCTATGACTGTTTTATCGGTCGCCACTCGGTTTTACCGTGTACCCACCGAGAAGGTTAGAAAATCGACCAACCTTTAGGGTTTCCTTCTTTATCGACTCTTCTTCTGTTTCAGGTTCCTCCGGATGCCGGATCAGCTCCGCTGCCCTCTGGATCGTCGCCGCCGTTGGATCTTCGGGATGCCGCTGGACAAGCTGGTGGCTCACCGCCACTTCGATTCGTAATTAACGATTTGTCAATGAATTACTCGCGTTTGCAATAGTTTAGTTTTCGAGATAATGAACTGTCTTTATTTATTCAAATAACTCATTTTATTCCTCAGTGAAGAAAGACTACAAGATGGCCGTCGTTGCTGCGGCGGCCTATCGATCGCCTTCGTTATTCGTAGCACTCCTGTGCAATTTCGTGTTAATTCGATCAGACTTACGCGGTTGTTCGCGAATGTCGCCCGGTCTGTTCTTTTATCGCGCTCGGTACGATCGTAGAACGGCGTTCGCGTTTCTCCGCACTTTGATCGAGTACTACTATTTCGAGGTTCTCGAGGATGTTAATAAATGTTGTTTAATCGTATAACAAGGTACTTTTATTTATTTGATACAAAGTCGCGTTACACTCAAGCTCGCCGATCGCGATTGGTTATTCGAGATGTTCGCACTGACTTTACTATCACTTGGATTTCGCCCCGTTCGCGGGTTCAATGCCCTGACTCTACTGCCTATCTGTTGCGTCCGCACTCTCTGGCTGCTCATGGGCGAAAGACCTCGAGTCGCCCGGCGGGCGGCCATCTATAGGGAAACTCACGCCTGCGCATTGGCGTTCCTCTTGTGCGCACTTGCGACGTGGCTCCTTTGTTCTCGTTCGTCGGTCATGCGCAAACATCGTGACATGGAAGGTTCTCGAACGTTTTTTCTACTTGTTATTCCGTTTCAACTACGCAGTACATTTTTTCAATCATAATAATTCTAACTTACGACGCAGTATATTTTTTCAATCATAATAATTCTAACATATACCTCCGCGTTCCAGAATCTTCCATTTACAGTTGTTTGTCACGTATCGATATTTAATAACAACGAGTAATTTCTATTATCCATATTTCAGTAACAATCTTATTAATAAGCAATTTATCCTTCTACGGGAACAAACGTTCGGACGCCGACGCCGATGTCGCTCCGTATCATATCCTGACCCCCTAATGGCGGTTTTCGCGTTTGTTCCTGTAGAGGATGTCCAGGTGGCTACTTTCGTACGCAGTTACCCAATGACGGCGGGACTGATGTCGCTGTCCATTGGGGAACCCATCCGCGTCATTAAACTTGATTGTCCTCGTAGAAGACGTCTGCGTCGCCAACTTCGTGCGCGTTGAAGTTAGAACGACGAGAAGGTTATGGTGATGTTTCCCAGGTCTCCCGAAGCCCGGAAAACTCGGTTGTCCTCGTAGAAGACGTCTGCGTCGCCAACTTCGTGCGCGTTGAGATTAGAACGACGGGAAGGTCATGGTGATGATACCCAGGACCTAGTATCCTCGTATACACGAAGAATTCTCGTGGCGGACCTTTGCGCTCCGAACTCCGTGCGCGTTGCACCTACAACGGCGGGACTTGCTCGGCCGTGTGTCCCAGGTCCCGCTTAGTCCCCTGGAGCGGGTTGTCCCTGTGGAAGTCGCGGTAGTCGAAAACTACGTGCGCGTGGTGCCAGTCCGTTGTACCAGGTACTCCGGATGTGCATGGCATGCTTTTCGGTTTTTGTGCATGCATTATTATTAATTATCGCGCGCTCATGTGATGGGAAAATCACTGGGCCTTATTTCGGATAATCTAACCTCAAAGGTTTTATTTTTTCGACATACATCCTTTAGATAATGTCCTGTACGTCAATTGCCTTACGCGCGCGGAAACTAAAACTAAATTAACCTCAAAAGGTCGCGCACGCAATAACCTTAAATTATAATTGTTCTGTGTATAACCTATATCATTGGCTTGTGTTTGTAAACGAAATTAAACTATAACCTCAACGGACTTAACAAAACATAACCTACGAAATATTCCGAGGCTTAACCTCAAACCGTAGTCATTTGCGCGTCTTTCGCACATAACCTTTAAAATAAATGTCCATAATCTTTTTTGCACATAACCTATAACATAAATGTACATAACCTAAAGTTATACCTAACTTAAGAACTCGACTTAACCTATATGTATTACTTAACCTATCAGTCTTTAGATTCCGGGGGCCGCGCAGTAGGCCTGGTGGTCTATGGGTACCGCTGCTGCCACCTCGGCGATTATCTGCACCGCGTCCTCGTTGTCCTCTCCTCCTTCGTCGTCGCTCGGGCGCCGTGGTGCGCCATCGCCGTCGAGTCTCTCCAGGATGATCTTTGGTTGTCCTGGGGAGGTCCTCGGGACCTTGGGGCCCTTCGGAGCTCCGTCGTTGTCGCCCGCGTGGTTCTGCGTCTCCGGCTGGTGCTGCCAGATGGCGGGAGTCGACGGGGCAGCCGTCGGCTGCAACCTGACCGGTAGGGGATGGCGACCCTGACTACAAACGCCCGGTCGGCCGGGACCGTTAGGATGTTTCTACACCTCCCGCCGGCATAGAGGAAGGTCACCTCGATAAAAAAAACCACGGGGTGGGGTTGGGGAGGGTGGTCCCCGTTCCCGAGGCGGGCAGTGATGTCGTCTCACCGAGGGAATGGGAAGACCCCTTCCTTCTTTCCTCCATTGCACGCCGGTGCTCCGGCAGGAGGGGGAAGGGGGTATCCCTCTTCTGACCCAGCCCAGGACGTGGTCCTGGGCTGTCCGGAGGAGAGGCCCGCACCCCCACGCGGGAGAGGACCACGTCTGATCAACTTTTCTCAAGCAAGTTCATTTATTTCGCTTTGTTTTATAACTGTGCAACAACGTTCGACTGTTTATTATTTCTGCGACATGACACTTGTTTGTGTCATACAACATTTGTAACTCGTGTTATTTACGTTTAAGACAAATCGGTACACTACTGCGCAGTCACCGTGTGCGCATTTCTTATTTATTTTTAAATTTCGATTTTGTTTATTTCAGAATGTATACACCTACTGCGCGCGTCACATTTTTCATTTCGCGCGACTTCAATTTTAACACTTTTTCAAGCTAATACACATGTAGCAGTAATTTTTTCACTCGCGCGATTTTGAATTATGCCAACTCCGTATATTATGCGGTTAAGCTCAGGGGGGGAGGGTCAATCATGTATTAATGTGGAACATGGAAAGTGAAAAGGTTTATATGACTATCTCTTTCTATTCAACATCAATAGAAAGAGACATTTTTCATTTTTCACGTTTCCACCCTAGGGGAAAAGATTCATGATTGACCCCCAGGTAAATGATGCGGTGTCCAATCAAAGGCCACTAGGTTGTCCAAACCTGCCTGCCGGAGCCCGCGACGTGCGCTTGGATCCTGATTGGTCACCGCAGCATTTGGCGCAGCTCAACTGCATGTATGACTGTGTGCCCTAGTGTGTGTGTGTGTGCGCGCGCGTGCATCAGCCCGGTTCGACGAACCTTTGTCCTTCAGTCGCAGTCCCTCCATTAGTGAACTAGTGTTTCGTGTTAATGTGCATTTTTGGATTGATACCATTGATACGAGGCGAGGGTGTTTTACGGATCCTCAATTCAAATACGGTAAGTTTAGATGCGAGTTATTCGACGCGATACAAATGTGATTAGTAAAAAATTTGCGCACATACGACAAACGCACACCAGTTTTTTATGTGTGTTTTATAATTGTAGAAATACACGCGAGGCTACGTAGGTTACATGTAAAATGAGGTGTGCGTTTTTCGTATGTGCGCAATTGTTTCATTCATCACATTTGTATCGCGTCTAATAATTCGCATTCTTTTGCAGTACGACACAATGGCTCGAACAATGGAGGACACTCGATTGTGGAAGGCATCTATACGCCAAGCCCAAGGCCTGCTCGGCCTTAAAAACGCTGCAATTGCCATCGAGAACGGCGTTCTCAATGTACTGAAGTACGAAGCTGTGAACGGCTGTGCTAGGTTAGGTTGTAGCCGGACGTGGCCGTTTGAGAGTGTGGGAGACGCGTTATCACTTCCAAAATCACGGTCGCCACTCGGTTTGACCTATAACTACCGAGAAGGTGTGCTCGAGATATAATCTCTATTATTAATTAGGGTAATTTCTCCCCTCTGTTGCAGGTGTGTATCCCAGATGGATCATCACCGTCGCTGCCGCTTCCCCGGATCCTCGCTTCACCGCATACCAGGTAGCTGCTTACTGCTGTCGGGTCCCCTGGATCCTCGCGTCACCGCATACCAAGTTACCGCTCGCATATATATAATTAACGATTGTTAAATATCCGCTTTGTGTTATAGGTGGATGCCCCAGTGGACCATCACCGTCGCTGCGCTCTCCGTATCGGATATCCGCTGGCCTCGATTATTAACTATACTAATTTATTTTCTTCTGTTTCAGGTTCCTGTCCAGGATGGATCGTCGCCGTAGATGAACTTCCCCGGAGTCTCGCTTCACCAAGGAGTCGCTGGACAACGTTGTATCAACGCCGTGGGACAAGGTGAGTAGAAGGTAAGTATGTTAAATTAATCTTGAGACACGACTTTCACTAAAGACGAATTATTTATTATAAATCGTTAACTTTTGTATTTATTACAATGTTTCACTTTACGCACGCAATGTGTCGTTTTACAGATGGTAGCTATTTACCGCTCGCTATTGTCAAACGAGAAATTTAACGCGCAATCACGTGGGAGTTACCGGTTGTAATATACAGTGCGTAGAACGTCCGCACGCTACGACTGTATCCGATAGACTGCCAAGAGCAACGTTGCTCGCTGTGGCTCCCTACCACTTATTCTATCCCCACTCTTGGGTTGTTATTCTATATTCGCGATCACGCCACGCTGACGTCATCCGTTTTTGCATGTTTTCGCACATGCCGACAAGCTGTTTTCGCGTGGTTGACGCGTGTGTGCCCCGTAATTCTTATCGTGGGGCCCCGACATGGAAATTTCCGCTGCAGGTACACTGTGTGGGAGCTCCCCAGACGGCACCGCTGCACCAGGTTTTCGTTTTACGGAGTTTTGGCCGGAGGTTGACGCCGACCTGCGCGCACCCTCTCGGGGATGCTCTTTAGTCCGTTGGCAGTCGACTTTCCTGGAGAAGATGCCCGTGGACGATTCTGGTCATCGGATCTTGACGCCGACCTATGCGCACCCTCTCTGGGATGCCCCTCGACCGTTTGGCACCCGACTTCCAGGCGGAAACTGGCTGGGTCCATTTCCAGCTCTCCGACTTTGTCGCCGACCCCCTAGGCCCGTGTCCTAGGTCCTCGAGAGGACGTCCCCGCAGTCAGTTCTCGGAGATGACCCCTGCGTAGCTACTTAGCGAACGCGTTATCGTACCTTGACGCCGACCCGACTGGGACGTGTACCAGGTCCCTCGCAATACGTTCGCATTACCGCATTTCGGAAATAAACTCTCGTTTTAGAACGCGTCACCGGACATTGTCGCCGACCTACCAGGTGCGTGTACTAGGTCTCAACAAACACGCTACAAGTATCAGTTCTCGGAGAAAACACCCGTGTGGCTACTTAGCGAACGCGCTATCGTACGCTGACGCCGATTCGTCTAGAGTGGGTACCAGGTCTCAATCGTTGACCTCGCGTGATTTTATCCTGGAGATTGTGTGTGGTTCGTGCCCATTTACGCGACTTTTCGCTCGATTCTCGCTCGCGTAAAGTTAAAGTGAAATCAAACGTACTTTCATCGTTAGCGTGAGCCAAACGAGAAGTAAACAATGAACTGTGTGAAATAAACCGAATTACGAATTACATTTAATGTAAAGTAATAAAACTGCCAATTGGCCGTGCCTTATGAGCTTAGAATTACTTTCTGGGTTACCAGCGATTGTCTGCCCGGAGGGCTTTTCGTCCTCCGGGATCAATGCAATGTCCCCGTGGCGCACCTCGCGGCCATTCCAAAGCGGGCGGCTGCAAGGTTAGGTTAGGTGAAAGGGTGTGGTCATCTAGTGACCATTCACTCGGAGACCTGAGGTCCATTGTGATACCCTATTGTTAACCCTTGACCCGTCTTTACCACCTCGCGCTGAAACACTTCCAGTTCCGTGCAAAGTTCATTATTTTATTAATGTCCATCTCTGCTGCGTCTTCCAATCCATACAGAAATTCTTGTCCCATTATCTGGAGGCGTCGGTTTTCTAGGGCTGGACACCAGCACAGCAGATGCTCAATTGTTTCTTCTTCCTCGTTGCATTTTCTGCAGTAGCTGTCATTTGTGATTTTCCATTTCTGGAGGTTCACTCCGACCGCACAGTTTCCTGTGACAACTCCCGCCGCTATGCGAACCAGGTTCTTCTTGTGTTTCAATAGTTGCCCAGTCCTGTTGTTGTCTATCTTGGGCCAGAGATTTCGGGCTATCCCGCAATCATTCCGGTTTTGCCAAATCTCTTTATGTTTCTCCAATATAATTTCCTCTATGGCATCTTTCAGTGAACTGATCGGTGGTAGTGGGGAGTCTATTACCTCCGCACCGCTCCCCCCCGCCCCCAGCTTTGCCAGTCCGTCCGCACCTATGTTCCCTACCACATTTCTGTGACCGGGAACCCAGCGCAGACCGACCTTGTCGCCGCGGAGCCAGGACAATGCTTCTTGGCAACTCATCACTACCTTTGATCTCACTGTTTTTGATGCAATACTTCTGAGCGCAGCCTGACTGTCAGAGTAGATTATAACATCCCGTAATGGTTTGCCACTCACCCAGATTAGCTTAGCTGCCTCCCTTATTGCACAGATTTCTGCCTGTATGGCGGGGCAACCGTTCTTTAGTCTGTATGACTTCTGGATGTTAAGCGCCTCGGAGTAGATTCCAATGCCTGCACCCGTTTTGGTTATGGAAGCATCGGTGTAGACTGATGTCTCATGTTCATTTATCACCGAGTTATCCTCCCATTCCTCCTTGGAGGGAATGTGTATGTTAACACACCCCTCGAAGTTATGCCTGGCAACTAAGTAGTCCGTTGGACTATTCAAGTTTAGTCCTTTGTTACTGCTCAGTTTTCCGATCTCTTCCAGTATTCTTGAATGTCCGTAGTTGATCGGCTTCCAGAGATTTGACTCCCTGAGCCTTACGGCTCCTTTTGCTGCTTGGCCTTTAACGTGCAAATCGAGTGGTTGTAGGTTCAAGATTGTCTCCAATGCAGCTTGTGCTGTATTATTCTTCACTCCTGTGATACCCAGGGCTGCAAGCCTTTGTACCTTGGTGAGGCTCTTTTTATTTACTTCCTTATTCATGGCTTCCCACCAGACTAATGCTCCGTATGTAATGATCGGTCTTATTACCGCAGTGTACATCCAATGTATGATGTGCGGCATCAGGCCCCATTTTCTTCCAAACATTTTCCTACATGCATAATAGGCAATCATTCCTTTCCTCATCCTTTCTTCCACGTTCCTCTTCCATGAGAGTTTGGAGTCTAGGACAATTCCGAGGTATTTAGTTTCCTTTGGAAGTGTAAGTGCCCTTCCCTCCAACTTTGGTGGTGTGAAATTGGGTATTTTATACTTTCTTGTGAATAGAATGAGCTCGGTCTTGCTCGGGTTTACCCCTAGGCCATTCTCTCCTGCCCACTTTGATAGTTCTTTTAGCGCAGATTCCATAATTTCACTGATTGTAGACAAGTATTTGCCTGTGATCAGTATGACTGCATCATATGCATATGCTATCATTTTGATAGCATATGCAGATCTAGGATCTTGTTTATCACGATCAACCACAATAGCGGTGATATCACTCCTCCTTGCGGTGTGCCTCTTGTTGCCTTCTTGCTAGTAGAGCTGTTGCCTATTTCAGAGGTAATAACTCTGCTTTCCAGCATCCTTATTACCCACTCCGTGACCATATGCTCTACCCCCAATGTTTCTAAGGCCTCCTTTATAGATTCAGTTTTGACGTTATTGAAAGCTCACTCTATGTCCAGGAATGCAGCCAAAGTGTATTCCTTGTCTTTGAGAGATTTTTCAATTGTTCCGACAACCACGTGTAGTGCACTTTCAACCGATTTGCCTCTGAGATAAGCATGTTGCATTTCGCACAAATTTTCTATGTTTGTGGTCTCTTTTATATGCATGTCTATCAGTCTCTCTAGTGTCTTCAACAGAAACGATGATAAATTAATAGGCCTAAAATATTTTGGCGTAGTGTGACTCGGTTTACCAGCCTTAGCTATAAACGCCACCCTTACCTCTCCATCTTCTCGGTATGTAGCCTAATGCAAGACATTCCACGAAGATTCTCTTTAACATCCCAATAATGCTGCTCAGAGATTTTTGTAGCATAATAGGCTCTATCCCATCCGGGCCCGTAGATTTGTATGGGCCAAAAGAATGCACCGCCCATAATACTCTCTCCTCTGTGATGATCTTTTCCGCCCTCGTTTTTCTCTCCGCGGGGGTCATCAAATCCCCCCGCCTGTGGGAACCATCCTTTTTTACGTCATTGTAATCAATGTTCCCACACCCAGGAAAATGGGTGCTCATAAGAAGATCTAGGGTCTCGCTGTTGGACTCAGTCCACGAGCCATCCGGCTTGATGATGTTACTTGGGATCGCTGGATCCTTTGATAACACCTTTCTGAACCTTGCGGCCTCGCTAGTATTCATAAGGGATTCACTGAACTTTTTAAACGATTCCCACTTTGCTTCTCTTATCTTATACTTAAACTCATTGAAACTGGTTTTATATGTATCCCAGCTCTCTTTTGTCTTATCCCTTTTTGCATTGTTGTAGAGCTTCCTTGTTTCTGTCCTTAGTTGCCTAAGCTCCCCGTTCCATCAGGGTTTGGTGGCCTTGCGTGAGCGGCTAACAGGGCAAGATTTTTTGAAAGCCCTCATTAATGCATCTTCTAGTTCGCTAACTAAAACCTCTATCCCCTCGATAGATGGGTACTTTGACTTTTGGAACCTTGGTCCCCCATCCACGTACCCCTCCACGAGTTTGCTAAACGTTTCCCAATTCGTTTTTTTGGGGTTCCTAAAGGGCTTGCTAGTTGGGACCGCGCGGTTTATTTTAAACAGGATTCTCCTATGATCTGAGAAGGATCGTTTTAAGGAGACTCTCCAGTCCTCAACTATCAACCCCTCCTCGCCTGTGGTCAAGGTCAGATCTATCACCTCTTCCCTAACCTTGTTCACAAACGTCGGCATATTGCCTCTATTGCAAACGGTCAGGTTATTTGTAAGAATGAAATCCATTATTGACTCACCTCTCTCATTTATATCCTTGCTTCCCCATTGGATGTGATGTCCATTGGCATCGCATCCTATCACCAGTTGTCTGCCCTGCTTCCTGGCTCCCAGTACCAGGTTTTGGACGGCCTCTGGTGGTGGTTCAGCCTCATCGTGTGACATGTATGCGGAAGCCAAAAGAAGCTTCATGTTCCCCTGGCTCTCGCAGGTTGCCACGGTCAGGTCATTTGTGCTATATTGTGTTAGTAGTGTGAGTTTTAGGGATCTCTTTGTCACTATACACGCTCTTTTCTTACCTGCAGTCTGAGAGTGTAGCAGGGTATACTCCTTAGTCCTTAGTCCTCGAACCCTGTCCTTTGCAAGCCAAGGCTCTTGGACCAGGGCTACATCCACATTCTCTTCAGTAATGAACAGCATCAAGTCCGCCGTGGCCGCCTCGCAGTGATTCAGATTAATTTGAACCACCCGAAGTCCTGGCCGTCGCGCTGCTCTTGTCATTTGGAAGCCTCGCTTTCAGCGTACCCAAGCCGAATTTGATGCTTCCTTTTGACTTCCTAAGAGAGTCCATAGACTCGTCATCGATCGTGAAGACGAAGTCCTTTCCTTTGCCATTTTGGCTCTTAGCCGATGAGATAATCCTCCAGCTTTGAGTCTTCAGGCCTTTGTTTTGTTTGCCCAAAATCTTCACCACGGTATCGTCCCCTTCCGGAACCGGAGGTGGGATCCATAGTGAGATTTTCTTCCTCAGCGGTAGTTGCAACATCTGGATGACCTCGAGTTGGGCCCCCTGCCAGAGTTTGCCGCAGCTGCCGATGACGCGTTAGAAAGTCGCGTGACTTTCTGTTGCTGCATCCAACAACCTTGACACCCTTCTGCCAGCCGGCCCCGTCGAAGTCAACCTCCTCGCAACTATCGCCATCCAGCTCGGCTATGGCCAGCAGAATCCTCGTTTCCACCTCCATCCACCTTTCAGCCGTCATCCTGCCATCCGGATCAGAACGATCTATGATGGCGATCCGACAATCCTCGGGCGAATCGAAGCTTATCGAGGGTTTGACCCTTTTCGCTTTGCTTTCCTCTCCGTCGCCCGATCGCACCCTCTTTACCGTTTTCCTTTCGAAAGGTGGCAAATTGGGTTTATCCGGCTTTGGAGATTCCACCGTAGCGTTGGCCCTCTGTAGCTTTTTTGCCGGCCTAGTCCTTGCTACCTCTCTTTCTTCGGTGATCGTCTCCAGTTTTTGTTGCTGATGTTTGGCTTCAAATTTGGAGACCTTTTTCTTGTTTAGTTTGATGAGTTCCCTGTCCCTGGCGGTCAGTTCTTCATCCTTCTTGTTGCTCATCTTTTTCAGGAATGACAGGGCATTTCTGTAGGCTTTCCTAGCCTTTTGAGCTGCCGTCATCTCTTTCTTTTTGGATCTTGCTTCCTCCTGGCAAGCTATGTCGGCCTCTGAGTCAAGAAGATCCCTCTCGACGTCGGAGTCCATACAGTCAACACTGCCACCTTTGAGCGATTGCTCGTCATCGGTCGCCCTGTCGATCTGTACTTTCTCAAGCCGAGAAGAGATACTCCCCGGACTCCCCCCGCCTGCAGGAGTAGCAATCTCCATTGTCCCACTTGACGCTTGTAGAGTGGTTCCGACAGCCAAGTGTCCCACTGTCGGCTCCGAATCGAGTAATATTGAGCCCCCCCCCCCCCCAGAATCCGATCGGAGCTCAGCCAGTTCCAAGGAAGTGGAAGGATTCCCCATTTCTGGGTTACCTTTTGGGGTAAATCTATTTATACTACTCTCTTCCATTATGGTTTCGGGTTATTTTTTTATTCCCTTGTCCGCGATCGCTTATTCCGCTCAGAGACAAGTCTCTGATTGTTATTCACGACTGTCCAGAGAGACCTCCCTGGACGTTCCACTATCCGCAACCTGTGGACGCGCCCGGTAGCATGGGAAAACTGCCCTTCACTTTTTAAAGTGTCCCGGGACGGCTGTGCTATGGAGCACCTCAATGGCGCTATCGCCAGGGCGGTTGGAGGCGGCGCGGCTGCATCTTGCGCCGCAATTGACAACACTGAAGTGGCACAAGGACCTCTTCATCCAAGAAGGAACTTTGCTGCCAAGCAGGCCGCCTAGGTCGTGCGGCGCAAAAGTGAAAACATTTCAAGATTGTTCCTGCCGAGGTCTTCGCAGCGAACTCCCCTACGAGGATCCGTTTGCACCTCGGCGAACTATACGGCCGAGAGCTCGATACTTTTCGCAATTGCGAATGGGGGCCGAAGAAAGGCGACAATGGTACGCCGATCGTCGTCGATATGACCAACAAGACGACTGTTACGTGACCAAGGTGGGACGCTTGATCGAGCAATTGCAGGAAACGGCGTGCTCACTGGGGCTGCACGTACAAGTGGAGGAGAGAGAGAGTGAGGTGGACATTGAGATACCCACTCTACAAATTCCGCCGGTGAGTATATTATTTTCTGTTTGTACAATTATGCAATATAACATTTTTACGTCATAAAGACGCGTAAAAGACGTCATAGAAATTTGCAGTTTTACAGCCATTTTTTCTAAAACGTCAGACATACGTATTTGTAACAAAGTCTGAAAGACGTTTGTTCTAATTGTAAGACGTCATATAGACGTATTTGTAACAAAGTCATACAGACGTCTCTTTTAATACGTCGTTACAACGTCATTGAGACATGCGTCTTGTGTGGGATATATCGATACCGAGTGTGTGCGCGCATTTTTTTATAAATATCTTTTTTCTTTTCAAGCTCCGCGAAAATGAGGATTTCGTCGTCGTCGAGTCTGACGACGAAATTGAGTTGTCCTATGGCGTGTGGCACAGGGCCAATTTAGGCGATTAAAGAAACGGCGCCTGTATCTAATTTTCCGTTTTTATATATTTATGTATGTGATTTTCGTGTAACATACATGTTATTATGTTTTTCAGGCGTACGAGTTTTTTTTATTTTGAGCCGCCTTAGGCGCAAAGTTGCAAAAAAATGAGCCTTTTTTTTTTAATTTAATTTTTTTCTTCAATTTGTTTTGTGACCCTTAGGCGCAGGGGCACCTTGCAACTTTTTTTTTTACCCACTGTACCTTTCCTATCCTATAGCGTTTTCTGCTAAGAAGACTAGCGCAACACTGGTGCACTCCAAGGCCCGTATTCATAGTCGACTCTCAAGTCAACACACATGACAATTTTGATCAAGTGTCTTATTCAATCCAGACCGTCTTAAGATATCTTAGGACGGTCTGGATCGAATAAGACTAACTTGATCAAGATTGTCTTACGTGTTGACTTGAGACCTTACTATCAATACAGGCCTTAGTGTGCACCAGTGTTGCACCACTTTTCCCAGTAGAAAACGCTATTATTCCTATCCTTGTGTTCCCATCAATATCTATCCTCTCCTCTCCCCCCCGCCAATGTGGCTGTCACCTTGTCGTGATGGCGGGGCTTGTGTGTGCTGCGTCCTGAAAGGGTGCGCACAACTGAGAATGGCCACGGATCCCTTTCCAAGTCTTGTTTGTTTTTGAAGAAAGCAACCGACGGCGATGGCGACAACGACGAGGACGAGGACGAGAAGGAGAAAGACGATAACGACGGGGAGGATGGCGAGGAATTGGGCGGCAATCACGAAGACGGCGGCGGCGGCGGCGACGACGACGACGACGACGACGACGACTTTGTAAATATGATTGTAATTACAAACATTACAGCAATTTGTCTAACATTATAAATATAATGAAACAGATAGAGCTGAAACAACAAATTTTTATTTTGTACAATTAGGATGAAAAGCTTTTCTACATTTTAGGCTCAAGTGAAACAAGAGACAACGAAAAAATAATATTTCTACGAGTACAATGGAGAGAATAATGGATGCAACTTTCTCCGCTACTAACGAGTTGATCATTTCATCGTCCTTGCGTATACCTTCTTCATCTTGTGGGGCACCGGAGTCCAGAGAGCGTAGAAGGAACCTAAATTCGCAGGATACATCAGTAATCATGTAACACCGAGTCATAATCGTTTTCAAAAAGCCGTGTCTGCAATCACTCGTATGTCGGAATGTAATGTCAGAACTTAACCGCGATGGTCCAATGAGAAAAATTCGTTTGCAAACGAGAAATTCTCTTATTGGCCCATCAGTTACGTTCCAACCGAGCCGAGTTGGACGTACGACTAATTGTAGCTAGTCTTTATTTAATAAAAAGTACCATTTATATTTCAGCGAATGTACAGAAGAAAACTTTGTGGTGGTATACGAATTGCTGAATGACATGTTAAGCAATGTGGTTTCTCCCTGGCTCCAGAATGCAATATATTGAGAGGCATGATAATACAAA
Organism: Harpagoxenus sublaevis; assembly: GCA_030770355.1. Lineage (NCBI taxonomy): Eukaryota > Metazoa > Arthropoda > Insecta > Hymenoptera > Formicidae > Harpagoxenus > Harpagoxenus sublaevis. Next base: position 47,901 of record JASTWR010000514.1, on the reverse strand, counting down.
ATATTTTGTATAGAAAACCCGTGTGGCCTCGTGTTGGAAAAATATAACAGGCTAAATACTCGCTAACAATTCCAATTCCACCATTATCCTTATCTTGTAGAGGTCAATACTTTCCGTTTCACTCTTTTGAAATCATATTTTCATTCTAAAGCAGCCTGGAAAAGAAACAACGTAATGTTTGAAGTACGAGACCAAAATTGTAAAAACGTAAAATTTAAATTGTACTTACCGCAAACGCTTAATCGCAGGCTCCACAAACTTTAATATATAATTGATAGAATATGATTTTCATTTCCTGTCTATATTTACTGAAACAAAATGTTAACCCTTAACTATCATTATGGGGTGTAGGACACCACAAAATCGAATTTTTCAACTTTAGGCATTTTTCTCGGTGGGTTAATGTATGAATTTTGCAACGCAGTGCCATATGTCGTTAGTTCAACTCACCAATGACACATTCCAATACGTTAGACCTGGCAGAAATCGTCAGTGTCCTTCCAAACACAATTCGAATCAGACGTGAAAAATTGCTGGGGTGCTACACACCCCAAGTGCAGGTTACGTGATTTTGTATTGAAAAAAGTTTTTTTTATTTTACATTTGTAGTGACTCGACGCTGTTGTATGAACGTAAGTATCCCATAAAAAGTTGAAATAATTTTTTTCGTACAATAACCTAACTTAATTTCATGCTTAGATGGAGTGCGTTTTACGCAGTCGAACAATAAATTACAATAAATAACAATATATAACAATAAATTATAATAACAATAATAACAATAATTATTATAACAATAATTATTATAAAAATAATTATTATAACAATAATTATTATAACAATAATTATTATATGTATTATAATAACAATAATTATTATAACAATAAATAACAATAAATTATAGTTTTGGAAAATATAAAGACTTTCTATGAAAATCTCTTACAGTAAAATTGATTATCCCTGATTTAAACATAAAATAAAAATGAGTTCTTATAAAAATCAAGATTTCGATTTAGAAAAAAGGGCACAGGCGATCATGAGAATAAATACCTTTTTTGAAATACCCACTACAATCATAATTTTTTTCGTAAAGTACTCTATCTCAAGAACATCGTGTTAAAATTTTATCAAAAAATATTTATTTTTGACTGAGATATGATTTTTTTAGCAAAACAAGCCATTTTTCGTAACAAATTTTTTTCAAGAATTTTTTTGAAGCCTTAAAACTAAAAATTTCATACTTTAGACTAATGGGTCTCATTTTCAAATGTTTAATGTATGTACTTAATTTTTTTCAAGCCTATTGGAGCCTCCATTTCGCCGTACCGAACGTTTAAAGAGTGTGGGGGTGTACAACACCCCCGTGTGCAGGTAACGTTATTTCCCGGAGGTGTGGTAGTTAAGGGTTAATATTTGTAATATTTTGTAGATGATCGCACAACTGTCAGGTGAGACGAAGCAATATAAACAACACGGAACAATTAGTAGAGAAGACCCGGTTCAGGATAACTATGAAAGTAGGTATAAAAACAATGTATTTAAATAGATATTGTCTGTGCAAATATATTTAAATTTATAAAATAATTATATAAATTATAATATGTATTGAAGTATTTCATTAATTATAAACAACATTACAGCACGGTGTCTATCAATAATGAGGATAATTCAAACTCATCGTTAATGGATGTTGAAAGTAATGCAGAAAGCATCCAAACAGGTATAGTGTTGAAACATGTAAAATTATTATTAAAAATTATGTAGAAAAAAATATTTATTTATATTGTACATTCCAGTATAGAAAAAAACAGAAAGAAAAGAAAATATAATGTTTTAACAGATAAAAATCCAATACAAACAACAGCGGACGTTTTATGTGAAGAAAGCAATATAGTTTTACCTACGCCACCAGAATTAATATTTCTGTTTTTTTTTATAAAACAAAGTAAATGCTCTGTTTTATATAAAGAAACGTAGTGATACTTTTTCTAAAAAGGAAGATTTATCCCAAAAAGCGCAACTTACTTTAAACAAATGTTTAAAGTAAGTTGTACCTTTTTTAGGATAATAATTCATGACAACGTTACATTTGTGACTAATGAAAGACAAATCATTTTTTCAGAGTTTATGGTGATATTTTATTTAAGCTTTGTACACACATACACACACGCACACACACACACACACAGCTAAACAAGTACTTTTCCATCAAAGTATCTCATTTTAGATCGAGGCTGAGTATATGTTGAATAACAATACTATTAAATCACTGTAATAAATTAATGGATCAATGATAACATTAATGAGATACTTGAACAATTATGAGACTATGAAAGATAATGACTAAAGGAAAAAGTATGGACTTTATGGAGATGGTCTTAATAAGTCACAAGAAACAAACCTACTCTTACTTTTTGAGTTACTATCCAAACAGTCTCATTTACGATGACGACAAACATGTGTTATCAATTAGGAGATGTGATTATTGTGAGTATACAATTCTTTCTGTACTTGTCGTTAAGTATAAAACGTAATTGATATTAATATTAATAAATATATGCCAAGTATTAGGAATTAATAATTAAAATATGTGATATTAACGTTATGTATACCTTGAAAAAATCGAAGTAGTTATCTTTGTACCTCAAAAAAATCCAAGTAATATCTTTACCTTAAAAAAACTAAAGTAATATATTTACCTTGAAAAAATCGAAGTAGTTATCTTTGTACCTCGAAAAAATCCAAGTAATATCTTTACCTTAAAAAAACCAAAGTAATATATTTACCTTGAAAAAATCGAAGTAATATATTTATTACAAAAAAAAAGAAATGATCTTTAAATTATGCGCCAATTAAATATACATTATATTGAAAAATAACTATTGTTCTTTTAAAAAATGTATTCCCATTAAAGTGAAAAAATTAATATAAAATGTGAAAAATTTTAGTGAAAAAAACTTGGCGCTGCTAAACATAATAATATATATTAATGAAACAATTTCTATAAATGAAAAAAGTACTTTAAATTAATGTGTGAAAGTCTCTACATTCACATTGTAATTATTAATTTAATATTTTAAATTAGTTATCTATTGCTTTCAAATATTTTAAAATTTGGCAGCGCCAAGTTTTTTTTACTAAAATTTTTCACATTTTATATTAATTTTTTCACTTTAATGGGAATACATTTTTTAAAAGAACAATAGTTATTTTTTAATATAATATATATTTAATTGGCGCATAATTTAAAGATCATTTCTTTTTTTTTGTAATAAATATATTACTTCGATTTTTTCAAGGTAAATATATTACTTTGGTTTTTTTAAGGTAAAGATATTACTTGGATTTTTTCGAGGTACAAAGATAACTACTTCGATTTTTTCAAGGTAAATATATTACTTTAGTTTTTTTAAGGTAAAGATATTACTTGGATTTTTTCGAGGTACAAAGATAACTACTTCGATTTTTTCAAGGTACACCACGCGTGCTTGGCGTCTTTTTTTTTACCTTTTTGTAAAAGGTAATTTTGTACGGATATCACCCCTTTTTGTTATAGACACATCAAACGCCGTAATGTCTATCGACATCGACATTTATGTCTGATAAAATCAAATGTAAATATTTTTTGTATTATAACTTACAAGAATTATATGTGAGAGTTTGACATCCTTAAATGTGCAGTGTAGTTTGTATAAATTTATAAATCATTAAAAAAATTAAGGCACAAAATATGAATATATTAGGCAAAGTCAAATTTGTCGAGAGCGCATTATGCAGTGTTTGCTATAAATAAATTTTGTCGAAAGAAAAACAGATTTGATACAGAATTTGGCATGTACGATGCTATTGGCAGAATGTCATAGTAGATAATATATGTATAGTAAAGTTTGTTAAAAAAATAAGGCAATTAATAATTTATAATACAAACTACACTGCACATTTAATTAAGGATGTCACTGTCAGATATAATTTTTGTGTTATAATACAAAAAATATTTAGATTTAATTTTATCAGATATATTTGATAGTCATTATTAGAGAAAAAAAAGAGAGAGAGAGAGAGAGAGAGAGAGAGAGAAAGAGAGAGAGAGAGAGAGAACGCGAGCGGGGAACGCGAGCGTGACCGCGAGAAAGAGCAATATGTACGATAGATATAACCTCGCGACCCTCGCACAGGGTCCCAGGAACCAGCCATCCGCAAGGCGCGAACTCTGTCACTCCAGCACTGAGCACTGCACTTCGTTCAGAGTGTTCGGACGCGACGACGCGGACGGAATATTTCTCGACGACGCGGACGTCTAAAGCGGCCCATACATGTACGAGTTTGATTCGCGAGCCGGACTCAAACGTTTTTCACCACACACACACTCCCCAATAGTCCCGAAATTTGGCTCGTCGGACGCCGAGCCCGTCTCGTAACATCTCACCCACGAACGAGCAGAAACCGAGCCGAGCCGGACTCGCGACGTGTATAGGCCGCTTTATGGTTATGTTTACATACATCTCGACGACGTGGACGTCTAAAGCGGCCCATAACATGTACGAGTTTGATTCGCAAATCCGACTCGGCGAGCTTGATTCGCGAACCGGACTCGACCGTTTTTCACCACACACACACACTCCCGAATAGTCTCGATTCTATAAACGTTGATCCCGTTGATCTAATCTCGACGACGCGACGCGGACGTCTAAAGCCCATAACATGCGTACGTTTGATTCGCGAGCCGGACTCAAACGTTTTTCACCACACACACACACTCCCGAATAGTCCCGAAATTTGGCTCGTCGGACGCCGAGCCCGTCTCGTAACATCTCACCCACGATATTGTTTACGAAAGCTTCTTTGCTTACGACCACGATCGCAGCGTTACGATAGATGTAGACGCACCTTAATAATTCATACGATAACTGTCATGACGAACGTTACGATCGTCGTAATGAGCTTACGATCCATCGTAACGCTGCGATCGTGATCGTAAGCAAAGAAGCTGTCGTAAACAATATATCTATGTTAATATATCTAACTATAAACACACTTTTCTTCGCACGTCGAGAAGGCTGATATGTTAGGTTATACTGTTGTAACGCTAGACAAGTGTCACAATCTTCCGAGTTCAAGTTGAGTCAACTCATATCGTCGTAAGAAACTTAACATTACGATAAATGTAAACGCAGCCTCGCGCACCAACTAACGTACACGTCAGTCACGTCACTGCACATAAACATGCTGTCTCTTTCGTTGTCATGGAGACGCTCGAGACTGGCAATATCGCTCTCTCGCTCTCTCTCGCGAACGCGATTTATTTATCGACAAGCAAGAGCCATCTGCAGTCGAAAGTAGTGAAAGTAACGCTGGGGTATCCAGAGCCATCTGTTGGCGAACAGCCGAGTTAATATATATATATGTCATATGTCCGACGACGACGTGGACGTTTCTTAAATAAAAATTTTCAGGTCTGGACTTTTGCATCGCAATATATTTTTTCGTAGGCCACGTAGGGGAAAAATAAAAATACTTTCATTATATAAATTTGGTCCAAGCTTTCCATTGAGCCTAGTTAGAACTTGATCCGTTCACTAGTTATCGAGATCTCAAAATCTCGAGTACTTTCAACATATATATAACTCGTCGCGTCGCGTATATAGAGCCACGGCTGTCTCGCTCCGCGCGTACTTGGCGCGAGACACTACCGTGTCTCTTGATGTATATCTTTCTACAGATGAAAGTGTAATTAACTTTGTCAGCTCAAGTTGGTCAGCAAACTTGTGTATTATCCGATGTGTAGCCACTGTCACCACTTAGCACCAACATGGAAAAAAGCAGTGATCAATTACTGCGAATGTAATGGGCAATCGTGTGGTGCCTAATTTCTCATCAGTATCGTGTTACGTAAATTTTTTTAAAATTACACAATCTGCACATGATTAAATATTTCCATATTTCTTAGTTAAATCAACAGATAATACACTCCTTCTTTTTGCGTTACAGAATTCACATGTATGGAGAGCAATTATTATCTAGAGAAGAAAAACGCAGCAGACCATTACACGTTTTGCATTAGACGGACTAAATCTACGTATACCCTGAAAGAAGTGAATCTGAATGGAAGCTCTTGTCACGTGGCAAGAACATTGTCCAAAGACCTATGTTAATTTCTGTATGTGTTGATGGACATAAGTGTGATCAACACACACACACACACACACACACACACACACACACACACACACACACACAGCTCAATAATTACTCTTTTATCCAATTATTTCATTTAACGTTCAAGCTGAGGTACATATCAAATAACAATACTATCACATTAGTATAATATAAATTAATGGTTCAACGATAACAAGTCATTCATTCGGAGAAAGAATTGAAATGTATTATTCTTTTATAAAAAAAATAAACTGTACAAAGTATTATTATTATCAAGTATTTGTATCTGTGTCTCTTATTATTCTTTAGAATTGAATCCTTTTTATTTCTTGTATCATACATATATCATCTAATTAATCACTATACCATAATGTTATGTTAATTACAAGTCATAAACTTACAACTATTACTATAAATCCTATTAATATATTATAAACTTATGTACTATCCGTAGTGTGTAAATTGCAACTCGAATTTTTCCGCACTACCGCACGTCATTCGGCTAGAGTCGCGAGAACCATCGGACATTTTCGGAAGGCGCGAAAACTATTGAATGTTTACAGCTGACTTTGTAGGTTAAGTCGTATACTTCTCAAGTTTATAATTCAAAGAATTTACTTAAAAAAGGAAAAATATTGTGTATTCGTTTATCTTAGGTTATACAACTGTCGTATTTATAGATGTATATTGTTACGTCCGGGGTTTTTCGAGTGGCGCGATTACGCGAGCTGTCGACCGGCGGACGTAATTTATACCGAAAAAGTTGAGAATTAAAACTTCGGTAACTTCGGTAAACTTAAATAGATCTTATAGTCACGGGCCGAGCGGAAACTCGTGACTTTCTGAGGTGATAGACCTTATAAGTTTTGCGCGGATAACTATCGACTTTTGTATAAATTAATGACGTTTAGGGAAAAACGTTTTTGACAGGGAAGCCCTTTTCTTTTGCGGGCGGAAATTAAGCAGGATACTAGCAGAGGAAATCTTGGGACAGGGCTACGTTGGAATCTCTGCCGAGAATCGCCACTCTGCAGGGCGCTTAACGGAGAGGGGTTCAGAATTGTTTGAGATCGCGCTAATAATCTAAATCATATGTCGCAATTATATGTATGTGCATGCTAAGATAAGACGCCTATAATATTCTTTATGATATGAATTATAACATGAGTTTTCTAGACTCTTTATTTAGTTATACTTCTCGAAGTTTCATGACATTTCGATTCTGTTCTCTGTATATATAGAAAAACCTTATGTTATAATCCTCATTTTGCGACAAACAACAACAATGGTAAACGACTTTTCGTCGTTAGCCTGCGCGCTCCGACGACGCAGGCAGCCGAAAGCCAACCGCTATGCTAAGACTCGCGTAACGCGCCTATCAGGTGCGGCTCCTCGCGCGAGATCCCCCTGACTACCAATCGCGCTCGGTGGTCTGGGGTCACCTCAATTGTTTTAATTTAATTGGCAATCAGCAAAAGAGCTGCCCCTTTTTGGAACAGATAAAACGGCCTACGTCGCCGAAGACTCTCTCTCGATCGTAGTTCACCCGCAAGTATTGTTCAAACCGCTAGTGCAACCGCTTGTCGACCCGCTTTGCTTTCGCATTTTCGCTCACGCTTAAATCTACAACTTCGCACGCCGTATTTGATCTTTGCGCGCCTTTGCGTATTGCGATTTTCTCCTGGAAAAGGACTGTGTAAATAATCGAGTTGGTAAATATGCATATTAGGTCAAACCTCACCGATGATCTTGACCTTGGCATATATTGTCAAGGTCACCCTCCTGAATGACCTTCAGAAGATTTTAGCCGGCGGTCATTGTTCGTTAAAAAGTTATTAACAAAAAGAAAATTGAAAATATAGCAGTTATTTTGAGTATTAAAAGGCATAAACGACCTTGACCTTAACATATGTTGTCAAGGTCACCCTCCTGAGTGACCTTCAGAAGGTTTTAGCAGGCGGTCATTGTTTATTAAAAAGTTATAAACAAAAAAAATTTGGTGGAAAAAATTATTTAAAGCAGTGAATGGTTGGTATATTAAAAGGAAAGTTATTTAAAGCAGAGAATAGTTGGTATATTGAAAAGTATATACACAATTTTATGTATTAGAAAGTGTGAATACAAGTATTCTCTGCTTTAATCATGGCAGAAGCATGTTAAAGCTTTGTTGAAGCAGATAATAGTTGGTTATTGACAAAACCTATAGGTTAGTGACGCGCTTTACAAGTATGTGTTTTCTAAGTTGAAGCACATACAAAGCACACATTTGTAAAGCGCGCCATTAACCTATAGATTAGTGACGCGCTTTACAAGTATGTGCTTTGTAAGTTGAAGCACATACTCTCTATTCTCTGCTTTAAATAACTTTCCTTTTAATATACCAACAATTTACTGCTTTAAATAATTTTTTCCACCAAATTTTTTTTGTTTATAACTTCTTAATGAACAATGACCGCCAGCTAAAACTTTCTGAAGGTCACTCAGAAGGGTGACCTTGACAACATATGTCAAGGTCAAGGTCGTTTATGCCTTTCAATACTAAAAATAACTGCTATATTTTTCAAACTTTTTTTGTTTATAACATTTTAATAAACAATGACCGCCAGCTAAAACCTTCTGAAGGTTACTCAGGAGGGTGACCTTGACAACATATGTCAAGGTCAAGGCCATCGGTGAGGTTTGACCTAATATGCATATTTACCATCGAGTTTATTGGACATTGTAATAAATTACTTTATTTTAAACTTCACTGTGCAACACGACCTTTCCTAGTGTTTGTCCTGCCTGCTCCGCGCTAACTCTGTCGCATCCGCGCTCTCGCGAACAAGAATCGAAGGGACCCGTGCTTCGCCCTCTGTGAGGGGCGCGCTGCTCGGGGGGTTAGGGGGAGATTTTCTGAGGAACGATCGCGAACACGTATTTTGGCGGACGGAGAGACACTTACACGAGTCACAGGCACTTACACATGAAATGTAGAGCGGCGGAAATAAATCGGTTGCCCTCACTGTGATTTAGCACAAGATTCACAATACTGTTTATTCAGTGGATTACGTCCGTTCGGACAAATGTGGTTTCACAACATTTAACTGATTTCGAGTAACGCAGTCGAAATTGTCGATCAGCGATCAGAAGCGACGTGTCGCATACAGCGGAACGGAATATACGCTAAAACAATTAGTAATGAATATGACGTTCGCGAAACAAGAAAAGAAAAGAAAATTTTGACACAGAATATCGTTGCGATATTCGATCCGGGAATTCTGACTGCAATCAGCGGTCTGAATTAAATGTCGCACGCACAAAAGGGAAAAAAAAGAGAATCCTTGATGAGGACTTTTCGAATTATAAAGATGAGAAGCGATCCGATCGCAGAAACTTAGTTCCCGGCATGGCCGGAAGCCACCCCGATTATCGCCCTTCAAGGGCGCTCCACCGGTCTGACCCACCAAAAATGCACGGAAACCTTGATCTCGCACGACACAGGCCTCGGAGGCTATGTCTTGCATTTCGTCACGATACCGAGACTAAGTCTCGAGCACTCAAATTTCGGCTAAGTCCTAACACAGTGAATCTACTCTCGAATTGATACCACTGTTATCGCTGCCAAATTCCGAAATCGAATACCGCGCGGCCCTCTGCGCGGGCCCTTTATATACTCTCAGCTCGATGGCCCCAAGCGGGAGGGGAATAATAATCGTAAATCATCGAGCTGTCAGCTAATTTGTTAATTAACAAAGGTATTGAGTTGAAACTTACTCGCTAGGTTACGATTTTAATTTATATTTTTATTTTAATATTCGCGATTTAATTAAACATCTCCTTCTATCTCAATCAACGATCTGGTTTTTATAAACGCGGATTTGCTCGCGGTACGTCAATCGCGTACTAGAACTTATCGATCGCATTCCTCAAGTTGTTATTCGCATTCCAAAGTGCGCAAACATCTCGGTACCCGAATAACAACTTGCGAGGAATTATCCTTAGCGTTATACAATTTAAATCACATTCTCCGGTTATAATTTCAATCGATTTATCGTTGTTTTAAATGACACGCCTTGCGGATCGCGCGGTCCAGCGGCCGTCAAGCTCGCGGTTGCGCAATTTCTCAGAGAGCAGCCGCGAGTTTGTCTCGGGATCGATTAGAACGCTTTATTGCTCGATTACGTTCGGACTAAATTATGAATTACATTAGCAGTTGTAATTAAGTTTATTAAGAGATGTTAGTGGTTTTCCTAAGTTATAAATTTGAGTATGATTAATCGCTTCGGCGGTATGCTTCGCAAAAGCGAATTGCGCGATTTAGCGGGCGGTCGGTTAGCCGCGAAGCGGCTCAACGCTGAATAAATGTTGGTTAACTTTAATCGGTATGATTTACAAAGTTAGCAAGATTAAACATTTTTACAGTAGTCATTTAATTGATTCGCGATACATATAAGTTTTGTTTATATAAAAGTGGAAAATCGTCGGCGACGCGCTCGAGACATTGAGATTGCTTATAGAAGGGAAAGCGCGTCGGGGAAAATCGATAGCGAAGACTCTCGCAATTCTGAGAATCGCGCCGGTCGTCAATTTCCGAACGGGCAGAGCGATCGTGAAGGCCGGTGCGAACCGCGCCGGACGTAACACCCCCCCTTCAAGCTCGGAGCATCGGGGCGTCCTGATGCGACGGTGAGGATTCCAAACCCATTGGGAGAGAAGGTGCGATGCACTTTTCTACTCGGTTCTCCAGTTGGAGTAGCGCCCGTCGAATGCTCTCTATCTAGCTGCCCACTGCAGGGTCCTCCCGGCTTCCCTCGGGGTGAGACCGTGGTCCGCAGCTAGGTACCGACTCAGTTTGCACGTCCTCGTGGTAGCAGGAGCGGTTTTGGCGATTCCTCGGTCTTCTTTCTCGGATCACTCTTCAGGCACTTCAGCCAAGTAAATAATAGGAAAGAGACACCCAGCACAATGAAGATTGGGAAGATTAGCGCATTGCTCCAGTAACGTCTCTCCTTTTGATCAGTAGAGCCGAAAATCCGGTCATTGGTGTCCGAACTCGGCACGAAGTTTGATGCCGGGTCCCTTGGAGTAGGGCGTCCCCATGGCAGCTTCCTAGGGCTAATCGTCTCTGGAAGCGTTGCTACCACCTCCCAGCGAGGGTTTCGCCATTTCCCTCCGACGAGGAACATGGGATCAGTCTCGGGGTGACACTTAATCTCGGTCCCCTCGGTCGTTAATACTCTCGTCTTAGGCGTCAGGTACGCCGGTTTGTCGTCGACGGTAACGGGGAGTTCGGTGAAGCAGGTCCCCGTAGTCCTCCTCTGGACAGGCACGGCAGTGCATCGGTAGATCTGGGCGGCCTCTCCCCTGATGTAGGCGGAGTACCCCGGTGCTCTCATAACTGAGGATGCAAACGAGTGTGGGTCCTCGTAGGCGTGCAATATGGCGCCACGTAATTCGGTTCTTCTCGGAATACATCTGTCTAGGACTATTTTCGCGTAAGCGTCCTCAATGCGTAGATCGCGGTCGTCGACGATCGCATGGTATTGCGACGGTCTAACAAGGGTAGAAGAGCGTATTTTATTGATTAGTCTTCGGAGATAATTGATTCGTTTTCGCTAGATGCTTTCTCTATATCGATGTGCAAATCAGGTTCATCTATTTCCTCGAGTTCTATCCGAGGCGGAATTTCGTTTACAGGAGGAGGTTCTGGTGGAATGTAGTCGACGTAATCTCCGATATCGTCGACAGATGAATCGATTTCGGCGTATGTTACTGTTTTACCCTTGTTACGTAGATTGTATTGGGAACCCGACGCGAGATTGGAACATTCGCCTTGAGCCAAGTCGTCGAGAGAAAGGTTTGGTAAAGAAAGGGGCAATGGTTTATTGGGAGGGGGGTCAATAATAATTTTAGGCGGCTCATCAGGTATGGCATATTTGTCGACCATCGCGGTTTTGACCGCTGGCGATTTGCGAGGCCTCTCATCATTTGAGTCGTCAGGATCTTCGGCCGCGACGCTCCAGGCGCCGGAAGCAAGACGGAATTTCTTCATGATGGGGAGAACGGACTGTTGGATAGAGGCAGGATTACGTGATAGGGCATCGGCGACATGGTTCGTGGTTCCGGGTTTATATATTACTTTATAATCATATTCTTCTAGTTTAAGGCGCCATCGCATAAGGCGTGACGTGGGGTCCTTCAATTTATGTAACCAAGTTAACGGTTGATGGTCAGTAACGAGTGTAAACCGTCGTCCGTACAAGTAAGGTCTGAAGTAATGTACACAATGCGTGATGGCTAAAAGTTCCTTTTCTATAGTAGAATAGTTTACTTCGGCTGAATTCAATATTCTAGACACGTAGGAAACGGGTAGATCTTGACCGATAGTCCCCTGGTTCAAAACACCACCGATGGCGTAGCTAGAAGCGTCAGTCGTAAGTATAAATTCCCTTTCAAAATCGGGGTATTGTAATACGGGTTCTTTACACAACAACTCGCGCAACGTGTCAAACGCGTTCTGTGTTTCGTCGTTCCATTTAAAGGGAGCATTCTTCTTTAACAGGTTAGTCAGCGGTTTAGCGATCTTAGAAAATTGAGGGATAAATCGACGGTAATATCCGGCCATCCCTAGAAACTCGCGTATCTTTTTAGGTTTATGGGGGATTCGGAATTTCTTTACCCCGGCTAACTTTTCCGGATCTGGTCGAACTCCGTTTTCGTCGACCACGTGTCCGAGGAAATGTATTTCGCTTTTGAGGAACTCGCACTTATCCGGTTGCAACACCAAGTTAGCAGATCGCAGGCGTAACATCAGCTGTTCCATTTTGGCGTTATGTTCCTCTAAGGTCCTAGCAGGGACGATAACGTCGTCCATATACATATATAGGTAGTCCGAGCCCTCTCAAGGCTTCGTTTATGGTTCTTTGGAACGTAGCGGGGGCGTTCTTCAGCCCGAATGGCATTCGAGTGAATTGGTAATGGCCATCAGGTGTGGAAAAGGCAGTCTTGTGCGCGTCTGCGGGATCCATAGGAATCTGATGGAATCCGCTGGCGAGATCTATCACCGTGAAATATTTAGCTCCTCCCAATTGGTCTAAAATATCAATAATATTGGGTATCGGGTGTGCGTCTCCTATGGTTTTCTCGTTCAACCATCTGTAGTCTATAACTACCCACCATTTTATTTTCCCTGAGGCGTCCTTTTTCTTCGCCACTATCCAGACGGGCGAGTTATAAGGGGAAGTCGAAGGCTCTACTATTCCCTTCTTTAGCAGATCGTCAACTTGACGCATTATTTCTTCGCGATGTATGGGTGGAAAGCGATATTGTTTGGCGCGGACCGGAATTTCATCGGTAGTCAGTATTCTATGTGCAGATATATCGGTTTTATCCAGATATTCGTCGGTTATATGGAATCTATCGCTATTTCGTTCGACGATGTTAATGATGCTTTCCTTCTCAATTTCGTTTAGATGCTCGAGCCGCAGAAGTTGTTTTAATCTCTCAAATCTAGAGTTGTCAATGTTTTCGCTATTTCGTTTCGCCTTTTGAGATTCTATTGAATAAATATTGCGATTTTTCATTGGTACGCTGTGAGGGGAGGCATTTGTGTGTGATTTAGGGGCGCAGAAGGAAATTGGTGCGCATAAAGTAGAAGAATTAGAAGGATCAGAAGCGCGAAAAGAAATTGGCGCGCTTAGAAAAGTGTAAGATATGGAGGCATGAAAAAAGTATGGCATGCCTAGTGAAGGGGAAGAAGAATTAGCATGAGACGAGAAAGCATGAAAAGAATTTGGCATGCTCTGTAGAAGAGTGTAAGGAAAAGGGGATTGTCGGTTTCCACCGACGATGCACCTTGGTGCATCCGAGGGTAGGCAGCGTTTATCCTGCCTGTGGGAATGCTGATTATCAGCGACACACCTTGGCACGTCAAAGGGGGAGCAGATTTCTTGCCCATAAAAAGGGAGAACAGCGTACAAATTTCCATTAATCGAATCTAAATCAGCGTTCTTTAATATATGTTCGTTTGCAGATTTGGAGAAAGTTTCCGTGTTGTGCGTCAGTTTTTCTTTAAACTTGTCTATTTTGTTCGGAGAATCAGAGAGCGAAATATTGGCGTTAGTTTCGTTGGAGGATGGAGCATTTGCGTCGTCCTTAGTTTCAATTTCTTTTGACTCGTTTGATTGAGTATTTGCGTTATTTTTAGTTTTAACCTCTTTGAGCTTGTTTAGTTGGGTATTCGCGTTGTCTTTCCTTTTAATTTCCTTGAGTCGAACGGTGGGTATGACTAATTCGATCTCGTAGTCGCATGAGTTAGTAGCTTTCGTATAGGCCTTCCCATTAATGCAGCTGGCCGTGGAGTTTCCGATGTGTATACCGCCAGAGGTTCGCAAGAGCGGGAGATACCCGATTTTTATCTCCGGGTTGGAGACGTGGACTACGAGTCCGATGCTGGCGCGGGGAGGCAAACAACAGACTCCCTCTCTTTAAAAGGAAAGGCGCAATCGCGCCATGTGACTATATTTTCGCGGTAATTAATACAAGCGTTGTGTTCGACAAAAAACGATGATCCGAGTATCCCCTGAGTAATTATCGGGAAGTCGTCCGGAACGACGTGAAAGACTATAGGGACTCGAGATATATATACCCTAACCGAACCGAGGGTATTAACGACATTCTCCGTAATGCCGGTGAGTTGTAAAGTTTCTTTGTAATTGATTTTGACTTGAATTTTAAGACAACCCTTTCTTATTATATTAGGTTGTGCTCCGGTGTCCAGCATGAATGCTGTGGGGGCGCGGAAAGAGGGGGATTGGAGCTCGACTGCTGGAACGTCTCCATTGTCGGCTCTGAGGATGTGGACGGACCTTGGAAGCTCTCTATTAATTGTACGGGGCGCGTATTCGCTAGGCCTCGAAGTATCCCACTGGCCGAGGCCTCTGGGTGGTTTCCCGAAATTCTTGTTTCGTTAGGCGGAGTAGCCCGAAAGTTATTATTTGCTCCGTACGCGATATTGTCGCTTACGGCATTCGCTGATCAGGTGTCCGAAATTTTTGCAGTACGCGCATACTTTACGTCCCATATTCTCAGGGGGAGTAATGGCGGCAGACTGCGTCGCGTTTTGCGGAAAGTCGCGTCGAGCGTTCTGAACAGGTTGCGGATCGCGCACGGTGCGCGTGTTTCTATTTCGCGCTTCTTCGCGTTCCAACCTTTTGCTGATGGCAATAAGTTTAGAGCAAGCGTCGGCGAAATCTACGTAACCTTCCGCCCTGAGCTCCACGCGGTGCTCTCTGGGGAGTCCCTCGTAGAAAGCCTCTAAAGCGAAAGAATTAATAGAGGAGATTTCGGCTTCCGTAAGCGGTCTGTTTAAAGTCGTCTGGTCTCCTTCGATTATTGCCGTTCTGAGATCTTTGATACGCCCTATATAATCGAGTACGTGTTCGTTAGGCTTTTTAAAAGCGATACTTAATTGACCGCGGTAATAATTAGACCCTTTTTCTGGTCCGAACGTTCTCTTTAAAGTGTCTAAGAATTTGTCGACCGTAACATGGATCTCGTCCTCGACGGCGAGGTACGCGTGATGCGTGAGTTTGTTGCGAAGCATCCGCACGAACATGGCCTCGTCGACGCAGGGAAGAGATTCTTTAGCTCTCTTACACGCCCTGGCAAATTCCCACACGGAAATATTATGCCCGTCGTATTTGGGGACGAATTCGAGCGCGTCGCGAAGATATGATTTAGGATAAGGCGCGGTCGCGTTCAGTGGCGAGCTCGTGAAAAACGGGGACTCTCTCGCCGGCGTTTGATCATTAAAAACAGGAAAGAAAGGCTCAGACGATTTCGGCGGCGGCGCAGGCGATTGCGGTTCCGCGGGAGGTCGGGCCCCGGATAATGCGCTTGTGAGCGCGCGCATCATATTTTCTAACATTTCCGTGCGTTCCGTAAGGACTCTTTCCCTTTCCTTCACCTCTTTGATCGCCTGTTCGTAATTGGTCTGGGTACCGGACCCTCCCTGAGAGTTCTCCGCGTCTTTATATTCCGCGTGAGTGTCTTCTGATTTCTCCATCTTTACCGTTTTTATTTTATTAATTTATCGTAAAATTTCTATTCTTTTAAAGATCTTTTCGCTCAGCGGCCACGAACGAGTCTCCAATTTGTACGAAGCATTCCGCACATTCTATTTTTTTATAGAGCATTCGATTTCTCAGACGGATTCTTTTTTAAGCGTAATTCTCAAAAATATTTTTTTTTTGTGAAGCGACGACATATATGGTTTCATTTTACGACAAATCGTATATTAAGACCTATTTACGGTAGATGAAAGCGCGTCTCGCCGTTTTTACACGCACAGAAAGCCGTTCGTATTGTTTATATCGAAAGAAAACGGTACTGTAGTGGTCAGAAAGTAAATAATTTTTATCCATTTTCTTACGTTGTGAAACGGTTGCATTCTCGAGTTATATAGATAGTCGATTATGGTATCGGGCGGAGACGATTAATTTTTCGTCGCGTCTATCGCGTACGCGTTTGAATTGCGGGCACATCAGTAGTAATTAATTAAATCAAATTTGTTTTTTTTTGCAAAAATAAAGCGGTCTTAGACGCATATCTTTTTGGAAAACATCCCACCGCAGGTCACCAGTTGTTACGTCCGGGGTCTTTCGAGTGGCGCGATTACGTGAGCTGTCGACCGGCGGACGTAATTTATACCGAAAAAGTCGAGAATTAAAACTTCGGTAAACTTAAATAGATCTTATAGTCACGGGCCGAGCGGAAACTCGTGACTTTCTGAGGAGATAGACCTTATAAGTTTTGCGCGGATAACTATCGATTTTTGTATAAATTAATGACGTTTAGGAAAAAACGTTTTTGACAGGGAAGCCCTTTTCTTTTGCGGGCGGAAATTAGGCAGGATACTAGCAGAGAAAATCTTGGGACAGGGCTACGTTGGAACCTCTGCCGAGAATCGCCACTCTGCAGGGCGCTTAACGGAGAGGGGTTCAGAATCGAAGGGACCCGTGCTTCGCCCTCTGTGAGGGACGCGCTGCTCGGGGGGTTAGGGGGAGATTTTCTGAGGAACGATCGCGAACACGTATTTTGGCGGACGAGGAGACACTTACACGAGTCACAGGCACTTACACATGAAATGTAGAGCGGCGGAAATAAATCGGTTGCACTCACTGTGATTTAGCACAAGATTCACAATACTGTTTAGTGGATTACGTCCGTTCGGACAAATGTGGTTTCACAACATTTAACTGATTTCGAGTAACGCAGTCGAAATTGTCGATCAGCGATCAGAAGCGACGTGTCGCATACAGCGGAACGGAATATACGCTAAAACAATTAGTAATGAATATGACGTTCGCGAAACAAGAAAAGAAAAGAGAATTTTGACACAGAATATCGTTGCGATATTCGATCCGGGAATTCTGACTGCAATCAGTGGTCTGAATTAAATGTCGCACGCACAAAAGGGAAAAAAAAGAGAATCCTTGATGAGGACTTTTCGAATTATAAAGATGAGAAGCGATCCGATCGCAGAAACTTAGTTCCCGGCATGGCCGGAAGCCACCCCGATTATCGCCCTTCAAGGGCGCTCCACCGGTCTGACCCACCAAAAATGCACGGAAACCTTGATCTCGCACGACACAGGCCTCGGAGGCTATGTCTTGCATTTCGTCACGATACCGAGACTAAGTCTCGAGCACTCTAATTTCGGCTAAGTCCTAACACCGTGAATCTACTCTCGAATTGATACCACTGTTATCGCTGCCAAATTCCGAAATCGAATACCGCGCGGCCCTCGGCGCGGGCCCTTTATATACTCTCAGCTTGATGGCCCCAAGCGGGAGGGGAATAATAATCGTAAATCATCGAGCTGTCAGCTAATTTGTTAATTAACAAAGGTATTGAGTTGAAACTTACTCGCTAGGTTACGATTTTAATTTATATTTATATTTTAATATTCGCGATTTAATTAAACATCTCCTTCTATCTCAATCAACGATCTGGTTTTTATAAACGCGGATTTGCTCGCGGTACGTCGATCGCGTACTAGAACTTATCGATCGCATTCCTCAAGTTGTTATTCGTATTCCAAAGTGCTGTTGTGAGCGCACAACGCACTTGGCAACCGAATTGCCAAGCGTTAGGGAAATTCGACCCTAGCGACTAAACGCAGAGACCAAAGGTCCATCGAGGACCGATATCGCTGACGCGAAGGTCAGCGCAGAGCGCTGACCACACAGGTTAATGCTACCACGGGCGATCCCGAGGTAGCAACAGAAAACCGATATAAGATCGCCGAATCGAACGACCCGGCAGTCGGTCCAAGAACTCCACGACGACGCGTCGCTACATCAACGAACTCTAACGAATCGCGAGACGGGAACATTAAATAAAGGACACCACGTCCACGCCGAGCTCTGGTGTATTTATTAAAGTATCAAGGTGTTCAACAAAGTGTAATAATTGATCGATCCCGCCAGACGTTCTCATCCCGATCCTTCAGTGCTCGCGAGCGGAGCACGACCCCTATAGCCGTCTGAACGGCTAACATTTGGTGGCAGCGGTGGGATCTGCTCCATCCACTCGCGCAAGAGGACCGGACCGCTGAGCTCATTCACACGCCTGAAACAAAACGAGCACATTAGTGAACGGCGGCAACATATCCCGGAGAGGAAAAGCGAGCCGAGACCCGAGCGAAAAGACGGTAGCAGCCGCAAGTGCAGAAGTGACACCTGAGACGGCCACGCTACCGCACGGCATCACCGGCTCCGAGCGACGACGCAGGGACACAGCGAAGCAGCGTAGCAGCGCGGCAGGGACGCAGCGACAACGCAGGGACGCAGCCAAGCAGCAAAGCGGCCCGACGATCAGGCGAATGCAGCCGGACAGCAACATGCGATTCGCGGCGATACTGTAAGTGCGAAAATTATTATGTCCGCGAGCGCCAAGTAAATGTCGAGCAACCCGAACCGACAGTCGCCCGTCCAACAAACGTCATTCGTTCATAGTGAGTCCGCGCACCGCGCCTCGCGTAATCTAGTTAATCCCGTGCGTACGACGCGATCCGAAGGCGAAGGGTTAAACCGGCCCGCTGAAAGCGAAAGGTTAGACCGGCCCGCCGAGCAAGACGGATTAGACCGAGTTCGACAAAATTTAGATTCGCGTTTTGCCGAGGAAGAGACGCCCGTGCTATCTCCGAACGTAGTCATTGAACGCGAGTTCCCGTTCGACGAAGTAGACGCAAGCGTAACAGGCGAACGCGAAAACCGCGACAATATTACAGAGCGACCGACTTCGACAGACTCACTCACAGACGTCTCCGACGACACGCCAAGCCACGTGTCCCAACGAGGGGATTTTTCTCTCACGTCATACGACAGTAGTGTGTTCGTACCCGACGAAAATTCCGCGGAAGCCGGGATGAGTCAGACGAGAAACGCGACTCCAAACCGACAGACCCGCGAGGAAAACCCGGACCCATCTAGAGTGGCCAAGCAAGCCGCCACCAAAACGGCGCAAAATGGGCCGCCCGCCGGGCGACCTCAGGCCTCAGAGCCGACACGATCCGAGTTGAGAGCCCCGGACACCGTGATCACCGACTTACTTAATCTAATGCGCGACATGCAAGAACGCATGGACCGCGTCGGGGCTGCGGAATTCGACCGATCAGCCGAACTCCTCCGCGCTTTTCGCGAATTACAGAACCGCGTAGGCCGGGTGGAATCCGCCACGTACGATTCCGACGCGCGGGACCGCCGCGTACACAGCCAGGGCCCGCTGGATATCACATACGGACGAACGCGTAGTGACGTCCGGAACCAACCGGGCCTAGTTAACGGGTACCTCAGCCTTAAAGAGGCACGAGCAATGATGCCCGAGATCAATGGAGAATCGCGAGAACGCGTCCGAGAATTTATAAACGCTAGCACGTATGCTATGAAGAATATTCAGCCGACCGACGAGTCGATGCTACTCGAAGCCATCCTCTGCACGAAATTTAAAGGGAAGGCGATGACAGATTTTGATACGCGCGATATCCGTGACTTTGAACAGTTGAAGCGCGAGCTCGAGACAGAGTACTTAGGAAAACGCTGCACGACGCACTTGCAGCTGGAATTTAACTCGCTAGCGCAAAAGCCCGGCGAAAGCGCGCAAGAATTCGGTAGGCGCGTCGAGAATTTAGCCCGCGAATTGTATGAAGCAATGGAAGAGGGCAAGGGCCACACGCAGGAACAGCAAAAGGCCATACTGGATAATATTAAAATACAAGCGCTGCATAATTTCCAAATCGGATTACACGACGATATAAAGTTATTAGTAAGAGCGCAGCGATACCAAAGCCTGCAAGAGGCGATAACCGGCGCCAGCGCGGAAGAAAAGGTGAGAGGCCCCTCCCCGCGGAACGCCCAGGCAACGGAAAAGAACAAATATTCCACCGCGAATACGCGAAGCACAGGGAATACGGTAGGGCAATACCACAAGTGCGGAAAGAACGGTCATTACGCGCGCGATTGCCGTACGAGCCGACACGCAAACAGATACGCGTTGCCGAAACCCGAGAAGCCTAGCGGCATTAACACGATAGAGTGTTCGTATTGTAAAAAAGCAGGGCATACGCGCGACGAGTGCTGGTCGTTAAACGGGCGATTAAAACCCGAGCGACCGCGCCGCACGCGAACGGAAGCAGTTAAGAAAACGCCCGTGAGTACTGTCAGAAAGACAAGGACACAAGAATCTAGCGAAGAAACATCCTCTCGCAGCAGCAGCGAGGAGGATGAGAAGCCTAAGAAGAATAAGGCACGCGCCGCCGAGACATATCGCGTTGCACAGATAAGCAAGAAGCACGAGGAAGGCCCGCTAGACTTAGTGACACTACCCGTGCAGGAGGCAGAAAAGGGAGAAATGGACCTGTTGTTAGATTCAGGCGCGACTCTCACATTAATAAAAGTAGGAAATTTGAAAGGGAAAACAATGGTAAGAAAGGAACGGTTAGCTTTAGTTGGCGTAACCGGACACCTGATTCACACGATAGGAAAAATAAAAGCCACTGTGAACCTCGGAGATAAGAAGATTCGCCACACGATGTACGTGGTGAAAGATGATTTCCCGATCGAGTATGAAGGCATCTTAGGAAACGATTTCCTTACAAAACACAAAGCGGATATTTCAAATTCTAAAAAAACGACTAAAACTCGGCTCAGCTTCCTTTAAGCTCCAACCCTTCCGCAAGGTAAAACTCCCGCCTCACAGTGAGACAATCGTGGAAGCCGTCACTGATCATAATCGCGTCGGCATTGTGCGGAGCGGCGAACCCGCCCCAGGGGTCTTTATCGGGCATTGCCTAGTGCAGCCCGTCGAATTTAAATGTCCGATTAGCGTATTGAATGTGACGGACAAGCCCGTGGAGATACTCACTCCACATGTAACTCTAGAAGACCTGCCGCCGCCCGACACCGCGGACGTTCTCTCGTTACGCGCGAGCGATGAGCGCGAGACCGTCGCCGAACGGTAGAAGAAAGTACGCGAGCAAGTACGGCTCGATCACTTGAACGCTGAAGAGCGAGCAGCCGTAGAACAAATTTGCGATGACTACTTCGACGTGTTCTATATGGACGGCGACCATTTAAGCGCGACTACCGCAATAGAGCACGAGATAAATATCCGGCCGGGTAGCGCGCCCGTGAATGTGAAACCATATCGGTTACCCGAGAAGCATAAGGCCGAAGTGAAAAAACAAATAGAGAAAATGCTCGAAAACGGCATAATCAGCCCGAGCACGAGTCACTGGAACGCACCGATTATAGTCGTCCTTAAAAAACCGGACGCATCCGGAAAAGTGCAATTTCGCGTGGATATCTATTTTCGAAAAATGAACGATCTCACCATGGGAGACTCTTTCCCCATGCCGAACATAACCGATATATTAGACCAATTAGGTAACGCGAAATATTTTACCGTTCTAGATCTGGCCTCGGGGTATCACCAAATCCCCATGCACAAAAACCACAAGGGCAAAACAGCCTTCTCCACTCCGGATGGGCACTTTGAATTTAATCGCATGCCCTTTGGCCTGAAAAACGCGCCGGCAGCATTTCAGCGGCTAATGTACGCGGTGCTGGCCGGCCTGCTAGGGCTGAGATGTTTCGTGTATATCGACGACATCGTCATATACGGGGCAACTCTGACGGAACATATCAAACGAATAATAGCAGTGTTAATTAGACTCCGAAAATATAATCTAAAGTTGAAACCGAGTAAATGTGCGTTCCTACGGAAGGAAGTCGTATACCTGGGTCACGTGATTTCGGAAAAAGGAATCTCGCCGGACCCGTCGAAATTAATAGCCGTCAAGGAGTTTCCGACTCCTAAAAAGGTGAAAGACATTCAGTCATTCATAGGCCTAGCCGGGTACTATCGTAAATTCATAGAAAATTTTTCAAAACTAGCCAAGCCATTGACCAAGCTCACTAGAAAAGGAGAAAAGTTTACTTGGTCAGTAGAGCAGCATTCGAATTGGTCTACGGGCACCGACCTGACCTACCGACGGCTCTAACAAAACCACCGAAATTAACATATTCGTACGAGGATTACGCGAAAGAACTACGAGAGCGGATCCGCGCAGCGAATCAAATCGCGAGAGAAAATACGAAGGACGAGAAAGCGAAATCGAAACTACAATTTGATAAAAAAAGCAACAAGGCGACCTTCAAAGTAGGCGATAAAGTGCTACTTTACGACGAAACGATACGACGAGGCCGCTCAAAGAAACTCGACTCGCAATGGGTGGGACCATATGTGATTTTGGAAAAGCACAATGACGTAAATTACACGATTAAAATTAAGCGAAAGACGCTACGCGTTCACGCGAACCGGTTGAAAGCGTTAGTTGAGGAATAAAAAGCACTCGCATTAAAACAAAAGCAGAATAAGCAAAAAAAAAAAAATAATAATATAACAGTACTCACCTAAGAGTCACCACGTCGCAGGAGGGAGACTTCCCTCTGCCCTGTGGCCACATTTACAGTAACCCTCAGGGGGAGGACATCCGCCCGAATCGCCTCCCCGTATGAAGGAGGCGGCGAATCCGGCGACTCCGGCTCTGCAATCTGGGCGCGGGGAGCCCGAGCCACCCGCAGCCAATACGTGCGTAAGCACGCATCGCAAGCGAATGGCGCAAAAAAGCTGTTACACCTAAAGCACCTCATTTTCAAAAACTAACTTAATGCAACAGACGTTAGGTACCGCTCAAAGGGTAGCAGTAAACTAACGCACAGCGCGCTACTCAAAAGAAATAGCACCTGCTGACAGATGAAGTCAGCATAAAATAAAAGATAAATAAAATACCTCCAGGAACATATTCATTACAGGCTAGCTATCATCCTACACCTCGCAACGGAAATGACATCAGAGCAGCTACCGTACGAGATAACAGCGTTCACTGCCGAACCCGGCATATATTACGAGAAGATCGGACAACTGCAGCAAACGAAGGCAACATGGAAAATGGCAATACGCATAGACGTAACTGCATTAAATATAAGACATCAACAACTCCAGGAAAACCTAGCACGCATCGAAGAAATCTGCAACCATGCCATCAGAAGCATAAAAAACACGTGCCAAATCACTCTCCAAACTATTAAACGAGAAAATAATAAAATGACACGCAACCTAGAGCAACTACAAACCATCTACCGATCACCCCTGAGTAAACGAGGCCTGATCGATACTGTAGGACAAATAAGTAAAACGTTATTCGGTACCATGGACGCTGAAGACGCGAAAATAATAAACGAACAAATACAATTACTGAGTAATGAACAACAAACATTGCAGCACGCGGCAAAAAATCAACTTAAAATCATTTAAGCTACCGTAGGTCACATGGAAAAATTAGAACAAACACTGTCATACAACGAAAATTTAATGGCTAACGCTACAAGAAAACTAGAAGAACAGCTTATATACCGAGAGGGTATAAACGAACAACTATTAGTATTAACCGCTATTTTAAACGATCTCACGACAGACATAAACGACATCACAGACTATCTGACTCACGCAAACCACAATATTTTATTAACGCGCGTGCTCCCGATCGAAAAAATAATCATAGAACTAAGAGAAGCGACCTCAAACATAGACAGGAGATTAAATTTCCCATTCAAAATACAAGCCGAAAACTGGAATTCTATCCAAAAATATCTAAATGTAAACGCGTATTATGATAACTTGAACATATATACTATTCTCTTGTTCCCATTGATAGCGTACCCAACATACGAAATTATAAGAATCACACCTGTACCAATACACAATGACCATAATGTTTTCACACTTCTAGAACCCTCTCACACCCTATTAGGAATAAATCGAGAAAATCACAATTATGTAATATTAAAAGAAAGCGATTTAAATGAATGTACGCGAGATAATACCAAATTCACTTGCGCTCAAAATCTCCCTGTCTATTTCACAACTGCGAACGCGCCGACCGAAGTACAACTCTTGGTAAAAACGTCTAAACAAATAGAAAACCGAAAACAGCGTCACATAATCTCGAATGTAACAATCTGGATTGCAGTATCCGAACCTCAGACATGGTTATTTTCCACTCCAAAAACAACCGACATAATAATTCAATGTAAGGAATTACCAGAAAATAAAATAAAAATAGAGAAAACCGGAAAAATTACATTACGCGACAATTGTAAATTAACTACACCAGATATATATTTACAGACCAAAAACCGAGTGTATAGTAAAAATGTAAAAATGTATTTACCAGAACTTAATGTAACAGACACAATGGAAAAAAGTATAACGATAAACAATAAAATAGAATCCGATAAGGAAATAAATTTAGAACCAATAATCAAAGATCCGACAGAATTAATAAAATTAAGCTTGAATCTAGAAGAAATCAAAAAGGAAATGAAAAATAACCAATCGAACATTTTCACGAATAAAAATATTATATATCCCGTAGGCTCCACAGTCACAATTGTTATAGTAATAAGTATCATAGCTGTAATCATTTATGTAATAAAGAAAAGAAGAGACCACTAAAAAAGTTACAATACAAAAACAATCATGTAAAATAGCATAAAACACCTAGATTGTAACCCCTCAAGGAAAAAGAAAACACACATAAATAAACGAAAAACTACGTTTTTCTTTTCCACGGGGGGAGGGATGTTGTGAGCGCACAACGCACTTGGCAACCGAATTGCCAAGCGTTAGGGAAATTCGACCCTAGCGACTAAACGCAGAGACCAAAGGTCCATCGAGGACCGATATCGCTGACGCGAAGGTCAGCGCAGAGCGCTGACCACACAGGTTAATGCTACCACGGGCGATCCCGAGGTAGCAACAGAAAACCGATATAAGATCGCCGAATCGAACGACCCGGCAGTCGGTCCAAGAACTCCACGACGACGCGTCGCTACATCAACGAACTCTAACGAATCGCGAGACGGGAACATTAAATAAAGGACACCACGTCCACGCCGAGCTCTGGTGTATTCAATAAAGTATCAAGGTGTTCAACAAAGTGTAATCATTGATCGAGCCCGCCAGACGTTCTCATCCCGATCCTTCAGTGCTCGCGAGCGGAGCACGACCCCTATAGCCGTCTGAACGGCTAACAGTGCGCAAACATCTCGGTACCCGAATAACAACTTGCGAGGAATTATCCTTAGCGTTATACAATTTAAATTAAATTCTCCGGTTATAATTTCAATCGATTTATCGTTGTTTTAAATGACGCGCCTTGCGGATCGCGCGGGCCAGCGGCCGTCAAGCTCGCGGTTGCGCAATTTCTCAGAGAGCAGCCGCGAGTTTGTCTCGGGATCGATCAGAACGCTTTATTGCTCGATTATGTTCGGACTAGATTATGAATTACATTAGCACTTGTAATTAAGTTTATTAAGAGATGTTAGTGGTTTTCCTAAGTTATAAATTTGAGTATGATTAATCGCTTCGGCGGTATGCTTCGCAAAAGCGAATTGCGCGATTTAGCGGGCGGTCGGTTAGCCGCGAAGCGGCTCTACGCTGAATAAATGTTGGTTAACTTTAATCGGTATGATTTACAAAGTTAGCAAGATAAACATTTTTACAGTAGTCATTTAATTGATTCGCGATACATATAAGTTTTGTTTATATAAAAAGGGAAAATCGTCGGCGACGCGCTCGAGGCATTGAGATTGCTTATAGAAGGGAAAGCGCGTCGGGGAAAATCGATAGCGAAGACTCTCGCAATTCTGAGAATCGCGCCGGTCGTCAATTTCCGAACGGGCAGAGCGATCGTGAAGGCCGGTGCGAACCGCGCCGGACGTAACAATATCATCACGTACGTGGCGTGGCGCTAGGCTCTACCGCGTACAGTCGCGGTCATTAATGCCTTCCACCTGAAGTCAGTCGCATTCGGGGGCAGATAGTAGCTGAACGCGTCGCCTCTCGCGCTATTCGTGCTTCATGACTGTTGGGTCGGTAACGTCGTGAAGAACGGGCAAAAACCGTGTCGTGGAGAAAGAGAGAGCTGTCAGTTTTGACAGCTGTGTGTCAGCGGAAGAGAGGTTAAGAACCGAGGGATCGTCTAAAAGTATAAGGATAGTATAAGAAATACAAGGACATGTTAATTATTTGAATATTAAATAATTATTATACGACAAATTTATATTGATATATATATAATTTCAAATATCATAGCTGAGGCATTAATAAAGATTATTGGCCGTATCAAGCCTTCCAGAGAAACGAAATCAAATACAAATAGGAAAAGAAGAAAAAGAAGAAAACCAGCTAAGACAGAGAAATGAAGAAAACAACGATGACTGTGGGAAAGGTAGAGATGATGGTCAATGGAGGAGGAGATGCAGTAAGATGATTTAATTTATATTATATAAGAAATTATTACATTATTAGTAATTTTAAAATACGATTGCAGAACACCAGTGGGAAATATCAATACGTCATACGATCCGCGTACGGGCTCTGATCAGTATGATCCATCGTCACCATGTGTCCTCGCGGTAATCTCCGTCGCTCTTTCGTCGATAACTCATCGTTCACCACCTATACGAGGAATTTGGGATACACCAAAGTCATGGTAGGCAAATAAATTGCAGAAAAATAGGTAGTGAAAATATGTTTCGTTTCCGCGATAAAATCTTACTCTCTAATGAATTAGCATGCATAAACTGAAGTAGTATTGTGTGGTAGAACATAACTTATAAAATTAACTTTTGTTTAGAAAATGTTTATCAGTTTTTTAATTTATTAGATATTATAATTGTTAAAAATGTTTACAAACTAATAATTCAAAAATAGCAAGTGATTATAATTGTTATCGTTCACGTTGGATAAATATGTGGGCTTTCAATAGAATTACAATTTCTTACAGAGCATCGTCGAGCAAATGGTTCATCACATCTCCGAGGAGAATCCTGAATGGACAGTTGCAAAGAGATCGGCATGGATTGACAGTCTCTAGGTCTTCGGTTTCAACAGAGTTACTGAAGTCTTCAGATTAAATCAATTTAAAAAGAGTTGCGCCAAAATATCGAAAGGCTTTAATTGCCTTCTCGCGAATTATGTTTCCCCACACAGCACAGTTTCTAAATCCGAAATTGCTTTCTCTCTGTTTGCATCGTGCATCGCGCATCGTGTTTCGCGAGCAAATCTTTTCTCAAAATAATGTTAAATAAATTGTTAAAATACTGTAAAATACTACTGTTAAATAAATTATAACAAAATGTTGTGAGCGCACAACGCAATAAGTATTAATTATATAACTTATCAGTAATCCGACCCTAGCAACTAAACTCAAATACGAAATCCGCCGAAAAACCTGACGATTGCATCGGACGACGATCATCCGATGCAAACCGACACCGGAACCCAGAGCGTTCAACTCCAGGTTGACCGAAAGCGCTGATGCGAAGGTCAGCGCAGAGCGCTGACGACGAGAAGTCAACGCTAACTCGGGAGCCCCCGAGTTAGCAACAGAACATCGACCCGATAATATAAATACCGCCGATTCGGAAGATCGAGCGGGCAGTCGGTCGTCAATAATTGTAACAAACGTGCGGACACAGTTTATAATAATCGACCTCAGAATAAACTCGGGATTTAGATAAAGAAATCAAGACCAATATAAGTTGTCAAATCAAGCTTTTAATTAAAGTTATTTGTAAAAAATAACAAAGTGTCGTTTTGTGAACACCCCGCCGTGCTCATCTCCCTCCAAACCGGAATCTTCGAATCCTGTGCCGTCCCCGAGCACCAATTCCCGGTTACGGCACAACAAAAAGAAAAAATCTTAAAAAGCGTGTTTATTTTCTTAGAAAACTTCCCATGTTACGTAAACTATTTAGTAAAAAAACAGTATAGACAACAAACTAAACAAAAATTGTATGTATTATTGTTCTTATTTTTGTTTTTATGGTTGGTAAATAAACTTTCTGGTAAATAAACTTCTCTGGAAGGCTTGATACGGCCAATAATCTTTATTAATGCCTCAGCTACGATATTTGAAATTATATACAGGGTGATTCAGACCAACCCCGCGTCCTTGTAAAGACGTATTCTTGAATTAATTTTGAGATGATTTTTCCTCTACGAAAATTTTGTCTGAAGCTTACTTTTTGAATTATTGCAGAAAATATTTAGCGAATAACGGGGCGCGTACAGAAGGTAGGCAGGGGCGGCGCAACTCACTGTCCGACGCGGGCGTTAAGCACGGCGCTCGCTGCGATCAGCTACACGCGTTGATCAAGAGACACGGCAGTGTCTCGCGCCAAGTAATAAGCGCATCGCGAGACTGCCATGTATCTTTACGCAAGAATGCGACTTGCGAGTGCCTGAGCTTATTGAATCTCAATAATTGCTTATGCACATACACGGTCCCTCTCTCTCTCTCTCTCACTCACTCACTCACTCACTCACTTACCTTGTAGAGATTCGATGTCTTCGTACTGCTGTAGCTTGACGAATGAATAATTTCATCGTGGATCGCACCTCACGTTCCCATGTAACAAATCCACATCGAATAATAAGCCAGAGTTTTTTGATTTTATAAATGGTCATGACGTATCGCGATACGCACTCGGATTTACCCACGCACTTGAGTGATTTACAAACAAATCTATTGATTTATTACTATTAATCACTACCGACGGCGATTGAAAATTATTCAAAGAAAGAACACACGCGCAATCACAATAATCAACCAGAAGTTTTCCGTCTTTTATAAATTGTATCACGTATCAACACTTTCACGGATTTACATTAGGCCGATAAGTCAGACTTGACGAGAGATGCCGTTCACTGTAAAAACATAACCTGTGTGATTGTTGTCATCGAGCACAGTCTCCGCGTCTCGGGTTACGAGCGCTGTGTATGTGTAACGCGTTTCTTTCTTCGAATAATTTTTAGTCGCCAAATAACTAACCGGTAGTAATTAATAATAATGAATCGATAGATTCGTTCGTAAATGCCTAATTCTATTGATCAAGTGCGTAAGTAAATCCGTGAAAGTGTTGATACGTGATACAATTTATAAAAGACGGAAAACTTCTGGTTGATTATTGTGATTGCGCGTGTGTTCTTTCTTTGAATAATTTTTAATCGCCGTCGGTAGTGATTAATAGTAATAAATCAATAGATTTGTTTGTAAATCACTCAAGTGCGTGGGTAAATCCGAGTGCGTATCGCGATACGTCATGACCATTTATAAAATCAAAAAACTCTGGCTTATTATTCGATGTGGATTTGTTACATGGAAACGTGAGGTGCGATCCACGATGAAATTATTCATTCGTCAAGCTACAGCAGTACGAAGACATCGAATCTCTACAAGGTAAGTGAGTGAGTGAGTGAGTGAGTGAGTGAGTGAGAGAGAGAGAGAGAGAGAGAGAGAGAGAGAGAGAGAGAGAGAGAGAGAGAGAGAGGGACCGTGTATGTGCATAAGCAATTATTGAGATTCAATAAACTCAGGCACTCGCAAGTCGCATTCTTGCGTAAAGATACATGGCAGTCTCGCGATGCGCTTATTACTTGGCGCGAGACACTGCCGTGTCTCTTGATCAACGCGTGTAGCTGATCGCAGCGAGCGCCGTGCTTAACGCCCGCGTCGGACAGTGAGTTGCGCCGCCCCTGCCTACCTTCTGTACGCGCCCCGTTATTCGCTAAATATTTTCTGCAATAATTCAAAAAGTAAGCTTCAGACAAAATTTTCGTAGAGGAAAAATCATCTCAGAATTAATTCAAGAATACGTCTTTACAAGGACGCGGGGTTGTTCTGAATCACCCTGTATACAGGGTGTTTTAAAATTAAGTGCATTAAATTTGTGTAATGAAAGAAGGAATCAATACAAGCATTTTAAGTATAGGAACCATGGGTCGGCGACGCTTCGTTACGGCGTTATGGGCGTTTAAACTAAATCGTCATAACGTCTGCGATGCAATTATTTTATTCTGTTAATTTGACATGTTTACAGTAAATGTTCAAAGTTACGACCGCCAATGTTACGGCAAAAGTCATAGCAACGGAGCAATGACTGCCGCGTTCTTTGGAATATTTCAGGCATGTGACTCGGATGGTTTCAGATGCCTCAACGATGCGAGCGACCAGATCCTCCTCAGATTCGACTTGTTCAGAATAAATCATACTTTTCATTGCACCCCAGAAGAAGAAATCGAGAGGCATTAAATCTGGGGATTTTGCAGGCCACGTAACAGGTTTACCCCGCCCAATCCATCTGTCGCCGAAAGTATCTGTCAGGTGATTGCGTACTTCAGCCGTAAAGTGCGGTGGAGCACAGTCGTGCTGAAACCACACGACCCTTCTAATTGCGAGCGGTACGTCTTCCATAAGTTCCGGCAGGACTTGCTGCAGGAATACCAGAATTGCGCCCATTAAGCCTGAAAGGCATAAGGTAGGGCCCGATTAAGCCGATTAAGAAATCATTAAGTATTCCCGCCCACACATTCACCGTAAAACGTTCTTGGTGACCACGAATTAAAGTGGCATGTGGATTATCTTCAGCCCACACATGACTGTTGTAAGTGTTAACGATGGCTTCACGCGTGAAGCTTGTTTCGTCGGTAAACAAAACATGAGCTGGAAATTCAGGTTGGAGAGCTCTTTATTGCAGAAACCAATTAACAAAGGCAACACGAGCCGGAAAATTATCGGGGCGAAGAGCTTGCACCTTTTGCCGATGAAACGGATGAAGCAAATTGTCATGGACAATATTCCAAACGAGACTGTTATTAACATGGAGCTCGCGTGCAACAATTTTAGTACTTGTTGATGGATTATCTTCAAATCGCTCTAATACTTCTTCCTCAAAATGTGAAGTACGTGTTGACCTATTCCTCCCTGCGTTGTACATCC
This sequence comes from Harpagoxenus sublaevis, assembly GCA_030770355.1. NCBI lineage: Eukaryota > Metazoa > Arthropoda > Insecta > Hymenoptera > Formicidae > Harpagoxenus > Harpagoxenus sublaevis. The sequence continues at coordinate 16,352 of JASTWR010000514.1, read as the reverse complement.
TCGATTGCAATGATCCCGTTTCCCTCAGATGTTGATCAACGTTAACAAAAGTCCTCCGGTTCGGCAGTCTTCTGTTCGGGTATCTTTCTTGATACATCCTCTGAGCGAGCGCACAGTTGCCTCCAGCAGCGCCGAAAGTTAAGTGTATGTCTGCGAGTTCCTCCCAAGTGTATCCATTGTGGCGGTTCATGATTATTTCAAAGAAAATAAAGCTACTCGTTTATTACCAGCTACTCGTTTCTCACTGTGAGTAGCACAGCTCGACTGACAACGTGATCACTACAGCTTGGCTGAGAAAACACGGGGAAAGTGAAAGGAAGAACTTGCAAGCACCTTGAGAAGTAAACAAAAGAGAGGCAAACAAACTACAACGCGGGCGTAGTACTTGTGACGATTTAGTTTATACGCTCATAACGCCGTAACGAAGCGTCGCCGACCCATGGTTCCTATACTTAAAATGCTTGTATTGATTTCTTCTTTCATTACACAAATTTAATGCACTTAATTGTAAAACACCCTGTATATCAATATAAATTTGTCGTATAATAATTATTTACTGTGGCAACCTCCGTCAGCCACCAGCTTCCAGGAAAACCTCCGCTCCGGCGACACGTGGTGTCCGCGACAGAAAACCTCCGCTCCGACGGCATGTGGTGTCCGCGACAGAAAGCGCGGTTAGAATTTACGATGCGCGCGGGACAATTTCATGTCATTAAAAGCGGAGAGTTTCAAGTCGCCGAGAAAGCGAGAAGTTTCAAGTCGCGAATTGACAGATTGCAAAATTCAGGAAACGCAGGTTTCCTAGCAACCCCGTTGTCAATAGATTTTCGGGTATATAAAGAGAGCCCGACGCGAGGAAAAACTCGGAGTATTTCGAGCAGCCGGCCAGGGCGGACATCCCAGCCTCAAGACGCCGCTCTCGAAGCACACCCGAAGCCTTTCCCGGCTCGCCGGTGAAGAGGTCGTAGCGCGCTCCTCGGTTCGCCGGAGGACACAGCCGCTGCCACTAAGGTGCTACGCTACCAAACGTAAGGTCGTCCTTAGCGACTGCCTTGCGAACGGCGCTCAGCCGCCTCCTAGCGCGAAGCGCTCGTCGACTGACCTATTCCCGGACCCTCCGAGAAAGGTCGTCGTTATCGATCCGCCGACCGGTGCAAGACACCAGGAGGTCAACGTCCAACAACCAGCGCGATCGTTACCGACCTTGGAGTGTTCTCCCGTCGCCAGCGCCCGGACGCTAACACCAAGAGGTAATAACTCTTTAGGCGTAAAATCGCTGACCGGCGTCTAGTCCCCACGACGAGAATTCGCCGATTCTCAGCGCTAGTCGCCACGACGAGCATTCGCCGATTCTTAGCGCTAGTCGCCCGCCTCTACCAACGTCAATAATATCCCCTAACCCAACCAAACCGTTCCTTCCAGTTACCTCGACACCGATCCAAAAGGTAGAGGATCTTCTAAAAGAGTTTGAGGTTCCTCGTCCTATCTCGCCACTTCCTCCCTCTCCTAAGAGACGACACGTAGGCTCCCAGACAGGAGTTACTTACCGGGACATCGCAACGCAGACGACGGTAGAACGGAAGAGTGTTGCTACCCAGTCGAAGCCTCGAGGAAGAGGAAGTCGAAGGATTTTAAATAGAAAAATACAAAACAAAGAGAACGTATTATGTAAGAATTGCAAAAGATGTTCGAGTTGTGGAAAATGTTGAAATGTTAAGAAATAAAAGTTTAATGTAAACACAGCCCCTAATTTCTTTAGCGAATCCCACGCATTAGAATAGGAAAGCGTCTAAACAAATCAGCGAGCGAAATAATTTGCGAGCGACAAAACGATAGAGAATTATTCCTAAATTTACTATTCAAATAATTAACATGTCCTTGTATTTCTTATACTCTCCTTATACTTTTAGACGATCCCTCGGTTCTTAACCTCTCTTCCGCTGACACACATCTGTCAAACTGACAGCTCTCTCTTTCTCCACGACACGGTCTTTGCCCGTTCTCCACGACGTTACCGACCCAACAGTCATGAAGCACGAATAGCGCTAGAGGCGACGCGTTCAGCTACTATCTGCCCCCGAACGCGACTGACTTCAGGTGGAAGGCATTAAGGGTCGGCAGGAGACACGGTGGAGACGCCTATCGGCCGGCCTGGAATTACGAATTCGCTAAAACAATATTTTAGCCAAAATACCGAATGAATCTTATTCAATTTAGGATATTCTTAATCAGTAAGCTCATCTGTAGTACGCTAAAGAGCTATTTTATGAAAAAAAGGTATGAATAAAAATTTTTAATAAACTTGGGGGAATGGGCAGCTAGCAACGGGTAAGGTTGGGTTAGCCGCGAGTCCGTATTTAATTTATTATAAATTTTTAAGAGCAAAAATGCAAAATCGGGCTCTTTAGCGTACTAAAGATGAACTTACTGATTAAAAATATCCTAAATGGAATAAGATTCATTCGATATTTTGGCTAAAATATTGTTATTACGGTTCTCACTAGATCTAAGAAGCTGGGGAAATGTTCGTGGTAACATACTGACTGCTTGACAAGAGAGAGCGTCATTCCATCTTTGTCTCTCTTACATCGCATATGTAGTAGCATCCATGTACAAAGTACAAACACTAATACGCGAGCACACGGATGCAAATATTGAGAGATAATGTCAGCAAAATCCGGCTATCATATTATTTTTATTTTTTTTGTATATGTATGCATATGTAAAGAAAGAGCAAAAATAAAGATAATTTTAAAGAAAAAATCCTGTTGTAGTTTGTCTTCCTTAAAAAGACTGTATATAGGTTTGATTTGCAAAAAATTAATTTAACATATGAAAAAAAAATGGTGAAAAAAAAAGTCGGAAAAGTGACTTTTTCACAAAAACTAATGTAAGTCTTTCAATTTGTAAGATATTTTAATTTTTTAAACGGTTTTTTCATCCTCAGATGATGCACTTTTCACTGATAATTGCAGTTTATGCGGCCGTTCCGAAAAGTATATTTATTTTGAGGTATGAAGGTGCGATTTTTTGCGGAAAAATGAAAGACATTTTGATGGAAAAAATAGGAATATATTTATAAAAAATGGTTAAAGAAATATGGAAGAAATATATTTGCGTTGCAAATTACATATTGACTCTTCACTTTGGAACGAGGAACGAAAAAAAAACAACCAAAAACTCAAATTATTACGTATGAGTCACACTGGGTGAAATACACCCAACTCCGAAACGCCCACTTTGAATGGCTGCCGAGAGACAACTAACGGGCCGAAAAATATACCACCGACGGGGATCGATACTTGAAGGTCCCAACTACCTGTACATGACGGCAAAAGGCCCATTTTCATTGGTTTACTGGGTCGTTTTTGAGGTCAAAAAAACGCTGCGGTGTATTTCACCCAGTGTGCTCTTAGGGCTATATAAATACATATATCAATGTAAATTAATTAGATCGATTAATTCCAGAGACAATTATTTTCCCAAACCAGATTGATTAATCTTGATTAATATTAAATTCGTAAAGTAATTGTTATCTACATATATTAAAACAGCAAAAATTTTTAGTTTGTGGATATAATAAATTCTTTATTATTAGTGATAAGGAAATTATATCTCTGCCGTTATAATATAATTGTTGGCATATCTTATTTCAGCGTATATAAAAGTGAGCTCATGTTTATTCAGTTCAATATAAAATTCATGGTAGGTATATGTATAACATGCATGCACTTTATTAATAATTACGAATAGGGTTAATCAAATCTTCCAATTCCATTTTCACATATATATATATATATATATATATATATATATATATATATTTAATGGAAATGGAATTGGAAGATTTTTCCACCTCGACCTGTTTGCCCCTTTCTTCCCCCCCTTCCCCTATTTCTAAATTGTGGAGGCGGCCGTGGAAATTGTGGCGGCGGCGGTGAAAATTGTGGCGGCGGCGGTGGATAATATTGTTGCGGCGGTGGATAATATTGTTGCGGCGGTGGATAATATTGTTGCGGCGGTGGATAATATTGTTGCGGCGGCGGCGGCGGCGGACATTGTGGTGGCGGCGGTGGCGGACATTGTGGTGGCGGCGGCGGCGGACATTGTGGTGGCGGCGGCGGGGGACATTGTGGTTGCGGCGGCGGTGGTAGCGGAGGCACTTGTACCTGTTGCTCTTGTTGTTGCCGCCGCTCACGACGACGTTGGCGATATCGTCGACGACGATCCGTTTGATGAGCCTAAAAAAATAAATTATTTTTAAGTAGTACAATTAATTCTCTCTCTCTCTCTTTCTCTCTCTAAATATATTTATTTCATAAAAATACTCACAGCTGGAGGTGCTTGCACAACAATTATGCACCTGTGGGGCACCGGCACACCAGGCACAAAATTTCCTGGCATGTGGCCAGGAATGAGCGGCATCGGTATTGCTGCAAAAAAATGTTTTACATATATAATGCATACAATATTTGCACGTGTATTTAAATACGTACATGTATATACATCGATAAATATACAAAGGTAAAATAGAGGTTATAAATACAATCACTGCTTACAAGAATAATGTTACGCCACAAATTAATAAACGAATCTCTATATAAATATGAAATGTGTACGTACATATACATATACATATATAAATACATATATAAATGAAGAGAACAATTACTTACCACGTTCACGGTTCGCCATTATCCAAACATATGATTACAATCATTAGATGTCTATAGACACCATAGACTTATATAGATAGACCGGACCCTGCCGTGAGAGTACGCGACGATGCAGACATAGCCGTGGCGATGGTCCTCTCTCTTTCTACTGATGTCTATAGACGGGTAATTTGTCGCTGGGTGTCGACTTTCGACTGCAATCATATCACAACACAACCTAAGCGTGTCCTAAGCTTTCATGTGATTGTGGTAGCACAGAGTACAGCTGTGTGTATAGAGTAGTGTTTTATTGTCAGTGCAGAGTATTCTGTGTTTTATTATAGCTAGTATTATTTAGAGCATATTGTATAATCATTATGCCTAAATATAGTAAAAAAGTTACTAAAAGACGTGTGTCTTCATCACAAAAAATGCGCCGCATGCGACAAACGCGTGACACAATTTTTTGTGATAATTCTTTCGTGCATCAAGAAAGAATTGATGAGGACTCCGGAAAAGAATCATTAGAATGTGGATCGGATTTCATAGAAATTCCAGGTACGTCACACCAATTGTATGCATGCGAGGGTAAGAGAAATGTAAATAACGACACGTTGACATCATTATCTGTTGTGAAAACATTTTCTCAATCATCTGTCGATGTATGCACACAAAAATTGCAATCAGTAGAAAATATTTTCAATGATGATGATTCAATGGGATCTCTATCAGACGTTCGTGAATATTGTATTACGAATGTGACGGAATGTCAAATTAACGAAATTAGAATGCAAAGTAGTATCGAAGATGTCGAAGACGTTGGAAACGTCCAAGATATCGAACATGTCGAAGACGTTGAAAACGTCCAAGATATTGCAGATGTCGAAGACGTCGACGACGTCGAAGACGTTCAAGACATCGAAGACGTTGAAGATGTCGAAAATATTATTTTGGATACTGATAATAATATAGACGCATTTCGTTTGTATTCTGAAGAGATTAGTGGACGACTTATCGCCGATTTGGGGCATGTTTTTGTTGAATTGCAGAGACTGTCCAATCACTGGATCGGCGAATGTCGTTTTACTGATCTTGTTTTTCGAATAAAGAAGCGTTGCGGTCTGAAAACCCAATTTTCTGTCAAATGTCGAATGTGTCACTTCACAGGTGACTTTTGGAGTGAACCGACAGATGAGAGAATATTGGATGTCAATAGGGGTATTGTTTCCGGTACTATATTGACAGGGACCGGTCATAAGCAGCTTGAAGAACTTCTTGCTGCTGTAGATATTCCATGCATGAGTAATAAAACATATATAAAGTATCATAATGAAATGTCGGTAACCTTCGCCGCCGCCGCGGAAGAAGAAATGCGCATGGCTGGCGAAGAGGAAAAATGTTTGGCGATTAAAAGAGGAGATATAATAGACGGAATTCCGCATATACCCGTGATAACAGACGGCTCGTGGATGAAGAGATCCTACCGTACTGGTGGTTACGATTCTCCGTCCGGAGCAGCTATTATTATGGGATATTATTCTAAAAAAGTCTTATTTGTTGGTGTTCGAAATAAATATTGTGTTGTCTGCGCGAGAGCAGCTAAAATTAATGCAGTAGCAAAAGAACATGTATGTTTTAAAAATTGGGGGAGCAATCAGAGCTCCACTAGTATGGAAAGTGATATAATCCTTGAAGGTTTCCGACTTAGTTTAGAAATGCATGGCCTTATTTATAGTAAATATATCGGTGACGGTGATAGTAACGTTTTAAAAAAATTGAGAGATTTTCCACCGTATCCAAATATTGTTGTGCAGAAGATTGAATGCACGAATCATCTTCTCCGCAATCTTTGTAATAAAATACGTGAAGCAAGTAGTACCGGTAGTAGAAATATTTCAAAATTGAAAAAGGTCGTTGACCACAGCGTTATGAAAATTCGAAACGCTGTGGTCAAGGCTGTCACCTTTCGCCGCAATCGTGAAGTTAGTTGGCAAACAAAAATTTCCGAATTAATTAAAGATTTAAAAAATATACTTAGCCATGTATTTGGTGAACATAAAGATTGTGCTTCGCTTCAATATTTCTGTAATGGACAACAGAAAGAAGGCGAAGAGAATCTTGTGCTCCAATTACAACGTGCAGGTTTATTACAAAAATTAGAAAATGCTATGAAACGCATTATAGATAATGCCGATAGCTTACTTTATAACTATACTAGTAATTCCGTTGAAAGTTGTAATGGAATTATAAGTAAATTTATTGGTGCCAAGCGCGTTCATTATGCCATGAAAGGTTCTTATCAGACTCGCGTTAAAGCATCCGTAGTACAATTTAATACTTCGCGAGCCTTAACTTCTGTTTGTCATGCAATAGATAAAGAACCACCCGCACAAACAAAAATAATTGAAAACAGAAATATAAACAAGAATGTGAAGCAACTTCAACGAACACGTGCGGCGAAAGAATTACAACTCTGTGTTCGTAAATCTAAATATTCCGCTAAAATAATAGCTGATAAAGATTATGGACCTAATGCAGAACGGCCAGATATCCAAGATAATATGTACGAACAGCTGAGACGTTATCATTTTGAAATGTTATTAGAGCAACAACATAATCGTGCTATATTGGAATGTGCTACACGGGATCAGCATGCAAACCCGGAGTGGCACAACATACGGCGACGTCTTCTCACTGCTTCAAACTTTGGAAAAGTTTGTAGCAGAAGAGAAACAACTTTGTGCCAAAATCTTGTGAAAGCAATTCTTTATCCTCCTCGATTGACTACTGCTGCTGTCGAGTGGGGTAAACAAAAAGAGATGATGGCACGAGAGCAATTGCAGATGGAATTAGGGATAGAAATTTCTAGTTGTGGTTTATTTATAGATGAAACAATCCCATATCTTGCCGCGACGCCTGACGGCATTGTCGGAGACGATACTATTGTTGAGATTAAATGTCCTTATGCGGCGCGGCATGTACATCCCATCGATGCAATGCTCAAAAAGATTTCAGATATTCATAGAATATTTGATAAAACCGATGACACTCGAATGAATCAAAGACACGCGTACTATTTCCAAGTACAGGGACAACTCCACATAACGCAAAGAAAGTATTGCATTTTTGCTGTGTGGACACCCCTTGGATTAAAGTACACGATTGTCGAGCGTGATGACATTTTTTGGGAAACAAAAATGTCACCACTGCTTAAACGATTCTACGAGGACTGCTTGGTTCCTGAAATAATAGATAGTAGAGCAGAAAGAAATATGCCTATTCGGGAACCTCAGTATGTCATCAAAGCGCAAGAAGCGGCTAGAAAAAATGACATAAAAGTGGAAAGTGTTATCGAAAGCACTACCACTTTTGCTATTCCAGACATGGAGCAAGATGACGATTGCATTATAACTGATTATTCAAAACGAGATCTAACTGAGGATGACATAAAAAGACAAAAAAAAATGTTAGATGATGTAATAACTTCTCTCTCACTAGTGAAGAATAATATTTTGTCTATAAATAGTTCATTAAATGATGAATCGTTAGACCTATTTTTACGCATTGTAAGAGAGACTTCTTGCTTTGAAACACAAAGTGTATTATACCTACAATACCCGCACTTAATTAAAGCTAGTCGTAGCAATAACAGCTTACAAATTATTGGCGGAACTTGTACAGATCATTGGCGATGTATTTATTTTGATGGCACCAAACTTCATGTGTACGACAGCCTATGTGCTACTACGTATGATAAATTGGCTGCTAAAGAGAAAGAATATATTCGCCTTCGTTATCCCACGATAACGAAATATGATATAATTTGTGAAAAAGTACAAATAAGACAACCGGATTACATTTCGTGCGGAATTTATGCTGCGGCTTTCGCTACAACTGTAGCCTTGAAAGGAAATCCTTGTAATGAAAAATATTCAACTGACGTAAAATGCATGAGACGTCATTTCTTTAAAATTTTAGAAAGCAAAAAATTATTGCCTTTCCCGAATTAATATTTTTCATTATTGAACACATTTTTGTAAGCTTTTATTGCTGCCATTATGCAAAAAGAAACACCGATAAAATAAGATGGTAGACGTTATCTGCAATCGTCATTGTATAGAACATATAATAGTAACATAAAAATTTCGGAGAGACGATAAAAGAATATATTGGTTGCGTTCTCACGGGAATGGGCGTTGGAGGGGCCCATTCTATAATCTCAATATTTAATTTTTTTGAAATAATATTAATATTTTTTTATATTAAAATATTAATTATTAATAATAGTATTATTTATTATTATTAATGTAATTTTATACATTATATTGTAGTTTTGAAAATAGTGCATTGCAAATTAGATCGCAATTTAAACTGAGGTGATTGCGTCGCAAAGTGTTAAACTCAGATAGGTTTTGCTTTGCAATGTACTATTTTCAAAATAAATATATAATAATAGATAAAAAGTAAATTATATTAATGAGCTTGCATGTCAAAGAACAAGAAATATTTTATGAAGTATACTTCCCATAATATGGTTGAGGTCACTTTGCGACGCGATCATAACTCAGTTTAAATTGCGATCCACTCGATTTATTGATTCGTGTTGTTTATTACTAATTAACATAATAATATCATATAACATTGTTTTACTTTCAGATTTAATAAATAATTTCTATTATTATATTGATATTAATCTGTGTACGTAGAGTTATTTATTCTATAATCTGAATATTTAATTTTTTTGAAATAATATTAATATTTGTTTATATTAAAATATTAATTATTAATTATTAATAATATTATTATTTATTATTATTAATGTAATTGTATACATTATATTGTAGTTTTGAAAATAGTGCATTGCAAATTAGATCGCAATTTAAACTGAGGTGATTGCGTCGCAAAGTGTTAAACTCAGATAGATTTTGCTTTGCAATGTACTATTTTCAAAATAAATATATAATAATAGATAAAAAGTAAATTATATTAATGAGCTTGCATGTAAAAGAACAAGAAATATTTTATAAAGTATACTTCCCATAATATGGTTGAGGTCACTTTGCGATGCGATCATAACTCAGTTTAAATTGCGATCCACTCGATTTATTAATTCGTGTTGTTTATTACTAATTAACATTATAATATCATATAACATTGTTTTACTTTCAGATGTAATAAATAATTTCTTTTATTATATTGATATTAATCAATTATATTGATATTAATGTACGTAGAGTTATTTATTGTTACACAGAGATTAGACTTGACATGTCTGAAGGGCGGATCACTTTAAACGAAGAGGCGTGGCTAGCGTTGAATCTACGCCATTATATTGCAGCAGGTAACGTATGCATAATGGAGGTTTTAGTGAGTAGGAATCTCACACTACCCCGAAAAACCGGGGTGCCTTTTGAAGGTTTCCTCCACAAAAAAAAAAAAAAAAAAAAGCCATCCCAGTAAACACAAGGTAACATAACATCAGTGATTATCATTAATATTCATAGTTGTGCATGCAATTTTTTTTTTATTATCTGGTACATCTTCTTTTCTAATTAGACTGATTGCTAATATATCTTTTAATATGCATAAAAATATATTTTTAAATTCTTAGTGTTTCTGCATGATAGTGCAATAATTTAAGATTTTTTGCCATCACCTATTACTTCAGACTATCAATCTATTACTGAAAAGGAAGCTGTAGATTTAAAAGAAGTAATGGAGAATTGTGAATAATATGAGATTTCCAACGCTGAGCTTTTTATGTAAACTCTTTCAAGCAGAGGGTAACGCAGCTGATGAACATGATATTAATAATTAAGATTTTTATTCAGTTTGTTATCTATACTGTTCGTCAGCTGCGTTACCCTCTGCTCTGATCCTAAGACTAAATGTATATTTTCTTATATAATGATAGAATAAAGGCCGTAGCCGGATAAGAAGGGTCAATGTGCCTCCACACGGATTATGCTCATTTTTTTGCTTTGATTGCTATCAGTGTCTCTTACAATTTAGTCAAAGATTAGCCTTTAATATTGAACTGTTTTGCTGTAAAAAATAAAAATAAAAATTTCGAAAATAATTTATATCTTTTGATCGGCTTAACCGATTTTGTTGAAATTGTAATATGTTGTAGATATCATTGAGACACATTTGTGGAAAATTCGGGAAAGGTTTATGATGACAGAAACATTGAAAAAAAAATTAATAAATGTTCTTGATTTTTTTCAGTCCCGATATCTTTCTTGTACAATTACGAACAAATTTTTCTAGAATCTTGGATCAGTTTGCTATCGGACATAATTTTTTTGGAAGCAATAAAATGGGTAGGCGGTACTTTTAAATAATAAAGTATTTTTTTTTAAATATGATATGCTTTTGGTGCGGTTGCCATATATTTTATGTAGAATTTTGAGACAGTATTCTACAAGTAATTTTTTCGAGCCAATAAAATATTTTTTAAATTTATGATGCTTCTTGTACCATTGCCATATTTATTTTGTTATGTAATGTTTTGTAATGTAATTAGACTTTTGAGACGGTATTCTACAAGTACTTCTTTCGAACCAATAAAATGGGTAGAAGGTACTTTAAAAAACAAAATATTTTTTTTCAAAATTATAAGTTTTTTGGTACCATCACCATATTTTTGTTTAGAATTTTGGAATGGAATCCTACAAGTAATTTTCCGGAATCGATTAAATAAATAGGTGCAGGTACTAAAAAAATTATAAAATAAAGTAAATTGAAATAATTATAAAAGGATTAACTTTAATCGTATTAAATAAAATGTTTATTAATGAAGTACACATACACATACACGTACACATACACTCAAAATAATGAAGTATACATACACATTCGTTCACATAATCACTCTCATATTATTATTTACACTATTTACAGTTATATTCATATGGATGGACTAATCTTCATCACTATCTTTATTGATAATAGGCGTGATGCCGGCTGTTTTAAATATATTTAAATATATTTAGTATTTATATATTTAATATTTTTTTATTTTATTTTATTTTTTATTTTTATTTTTATTTATTTATTTATTTATTTATTTTATTTAATATATTATATATTTAATATTTAAATATATTTAAAACAGACGGCATCACGCCTACTATCAATGAAGATAGTGATGAAAATTAGTTCATCCATATGAATATAACTGTAAATAATAGTATGAGAGTGATTATGTGAACAAATGTGTATGTGTACTCCATTATTTTAAGTGTATGTGTACTAATTCATTAAAAACATTAGATTTAATTTGATTATAGTTTATTCTTTTATAATTATTTCAATTTACTTTATTTCATTATTTTTTTAGTACCTGCATCTATTTATTTAATCGATTCCGGAAAATTACTTGTCGTAGGATTCCAATCCAAGATTCTAAACAAAAATATGGCGATAGTACCAAAAGGCTGTGATAATTTTGAAAAAAAAGATTTTGTTATTTTTAAGTACTTTTCACACATTTCATTAGTTCGCAAAAATTACTTTTTGTAGAATACTATCCCAAAATTCTACATAAAATATATGGTAATCGTACGAAAAGCATATATCATATTTTTAAAAAATAAAAAAAAATACTTTATTTTTTAAAAGTACCACCTACCCATTTTATTGCTTCCAAAAAATTATGTTCGATAGGAAACTACTCCAAGATTCTAGAAAATTTTTTTCGTAACTGTACAAGAAAGATATCGGGACTGAAAAAAATCAAGAACATTAATTTATTTTTTTTATCAATGTTTCTGTCATCAGAAATCTTTCCCGAATTTTCCACAAATGTGTCTCAATGATATCTACAACATATTAAAATTTCATCAAAATCGGTTAAGCCGATCAAAAGATATGAATTATTTTCGAAATTTTTATTTTTATTTTTTACAGCAAAACAGTTCAATGTTAAAGGCTAATATTTGACTAAATTGTAAGAGACACTGATAGCAATCAAAGCAAATCAATTTATTGTATTCACGCACATGTGTGCATAAGAATATATGTAATTTATAAAAAGCGGGTGCTTGTTAGCCTTGGTACGTTACTGCCTTCTGCTACGGACGGCCAGAAAGCATTTTCGGGCCGTATTGCTGAATCCGTGCGTCCGCGTAAGCAATTCAGTGGTGTGTGTACGTGTACGGACATACACCACTACATGGAACCTGAAATTTGTTTTTCAACGTTGGTGACACTGAAACCGGAGTTTCGCGTTGCCACCACGCGAGGTCCCCAATATCAATTCGGAGTTTGCCTGGGTCTCCTGCCGACCCTTAATGACCGCGACTGTACATGCGGAGTCGCCTTCCGCATGCGTTTGCCGGAGCTCACCGCATATATCAAGTCTTAGCATTAAAGTCACCGTCGCGTCGCCGCGGAGGATAACGATAATCCAGGATAACCGCCGAGGCTTTCTTCGACCTTCCTTGGATATTATTTGGACTCGTTGTGTCGTAAGTAAAATATATTATACGCGAGACTTGAAACGCTGAGATACGCGAGTAGAGCGCATGAAATCGACAATCTCTATATATTCTCCGCGAGGAGGTACGGTAAGTTTATATATTTTTCTTTTTTCAGGAAACGCCAAACTTCATATGGACAAATTGGACGACATGGACCGTCCACCGACGCCCATGAGCGAAGCGACGACGATGAGCGTAACGTCGTCCTTTCCCGAGTCGTTCGGAGAAGAGCAGCAGCCTCCGAAGGATGAGCAGGAGGAGCAGCAGCAGTCTCAACAGCAAGGGCCTTCCTCTTCCTGTTCTTCCTTGTCGTCGGCGTCTGACGACGAGGACGACGACGACGACGATAAGAAGGGCGAGGACGACGACGATAAGGACGATAAGGAGTATACACCTCCGAAGAAACGCCAACGGTAATTGAGAACATGTCTTAATACTGATTGTATTTGTATTTAACATTTTTTTCTTATTTTTTTCATGTATTTCACGTGTAAATATAACAAGTGCTTTTTAATATTACAGAGTGCAGTAGAGGAAGAAAGGCGAGAAATATTTTTTTTTACAGCGTTACGTTAATAAATTATGTATAAATACAAATATATTACACAGAAATCTCGATTTTATTACATGTGTGTTTTTGAAACTCACAACTTGTCTCTTAACTCTTATTTCCATTCCTGTATTTCCATGTTTTCATATCCTTTCCATTCCTCCCCGCCGATGTGGGCTTGTCGCGGTGACGGGGCTTAGGTGCGCGTTATAAATATCCATATGTCTTTGCGTGAAAAGGCCAATAACAGATCAAACCGATATTTCATAAAATAATTCTATCTTCCGAGGGGAAGGGGGGGGGGACGGGAAGTAGATGTGGCCAAAAATACAAGTTTTTCGAACAACGTAAAATCTGTCACCGTATCATGGACCGGTTTTCACAAAGAATAAACTATCTCCTGAGGGTGGGAGGGGGAGGGAGGTACTAACGGACGAAACACAGGGCCTCTGTGCGTTCAAGGGACTTAAAAAAAATTGTGAAAAATATCTTGAAAAAATTGGTATCTTCAAACGACGGTAATAGATAGATGGAAGGTCGCGCATAGGCATTATTTCGATAATAGCCCACTCCCCTGAGTGGTATTACATGGTAGTTGGACTGACGAGGAGAAAGAGAGAGACAAGTGAAGAAGTTGCCACTACCGCATGGGAACTCAAGTAGGTGTAAATTACAATGCGGGCGATTATGATCGTTGGGCCGTAATACACGCCGCCGTGCTGACGTGCCACTTGGTCGGACCCATTCGTTTAACGGGATTTTAAATCCCAGAACCGCAGCGTGTCGCGAGTGAGAATTCCCAGTAAATGAAATATGGATGCAACATTTGAAATTGTTTCATTTACATTTTGAATGATACATTTTACGTGTATGTTTATGTCAAATTTCTTAATCGTTACGCGATAAAGACATTCCATAATAGCTTATATTATAAATGTACCATATGTGACATTTTCAATAAAACATATTTTAAACATTTCGAAGTGATGTTTCGTCTACATTTACAAAATAATAGTGACATTAACGTATCATAGTAACGGCTACATATGTATATGAAACATAAATTTCAAATGTTTACGATACGTTTCACTTAAAACACGTCACATTTGATACATACATAATATATATGTAATAAACATACGAATTGTAATATCTCACATAAAACGTATCTTAAACATTTTAAGCTTGTTTCGTATACATGCATAGACGCGTTTACTATAGTGATACGTAAATGTGATTATTATTTTGTAAATTTATTTGAAACATCTCTTTGAAATATGTTTAGCATATGTTTCATTGGAAATGTCACATTTGGTATATTAATATTAATAATAATTTATAATAATTCGTATAAAATGTGAACACACTTCCTCGCATGATGCTAGCTCGCAGCTATTTAAGGTAAATGTCCCTATTTGTGACCATTTGCGGACGTTTATTAAAATAATCACAAGTTGTAAATAATTCATCATTGAAAAGAATATTTATCATGTTTCGCGATTAATAAGCTACGGTCAGATCTATGGTTTTAATAATATTTTATTAACAAATTTTCGTGAAAATGCGAAATAAGGTGTTCGTGTCGCGTCATCAGTGTCAGATGGAGCGCATGCTTGTCGTCACGTTAGTATATGTCTATGGCGTTTGTCGCGGCACAGTCTCAACTGTATTGTTACGTTGTCAAACAAAACTGTGTGTTGAGGAACAATACTGCGCGGACAACTGTCTCAGTGAAGGATTAATAAGTGCGTTGCGCTATTCCTGTATTCGGGAAAAGGTTGGTACTTTTTAGTATATAGACAAATTTTACAAATAGGTACAGCAAAAATACGCATGTCTTCATGATTTGTGATCGGCTCAAGAAAACTCAGGTCATGGCAATAAATTTTGCTGCTTGTTTAAAAAAAAAACATAAGTAATATCCATCTCCATACGCTTCTAGACGTATGGGAAATATGCATTCGTATGCGAGTATGCTCAAGAGAAAACTGTAGAAAAAAACGCTATTACTTCAGGTTCACTCACTACGTGGGACATGGTGTGTTTATTTTCAGAAACATTTCTCTGTAACATGAAATGTTTCGGAGATACGTACGGAAACATGTCACATTTATTACATAAATTATTAATGTCCGTATTCAGACAGCAAAATCCACGATGTTGCAGAAACATGTATTATGATCCGTACATCTTCTTAACATTCCTGAAATAACGTTTCTGGCACAACATCATAATACATATTTCTGTAACATCGTGTATTTTGGTATCTGAATATGGACATTAATTATTTATGTAATAAATCTGACATGTTTCCGTACGTATCTCAGAATCATTTCATGTTACAGACAAATGCTTCTAAAAGGTTTTTGATACATTTCTTTGCATTGTGCGTACTGTGTCTTTTATACAACAAGCACGCACGTTACTGTTAATAACAGGAGAAACGGTACGGTTATTTCATACTTGTTTATCTTTTATCTTTGCAGATCACACGAAAATGAGCGAGTCACGACCGTCGGCCTGTCAACAAAGACGCGTGATGCGGCGGTTTGTCCGCAATTATTACAGAAATATGCGGGAGCGTATCGCGCACAAGGCGATTGTTACGGCAGGCGTTAGGGCAGTCCCTCATGGGTCGGGGGCGGCCTCCCGGGTGTCCCTAGG